>JASCZW010002366.1:0-116706 GCA_034211315.2 Aedes japonicus | reverse complement strand
GATTTAAACTATCCTTGAATGTGTGGTGTTCTATGATCATAGATCTTATTGCATTTTTGCTATGCTCCATATACTGCTAAGGCACTACATACTAATGCACTTGTGCTGAGGCCCTTCCAGATCTGGTAATTTGCTTCAATCAGTTCTATTTTGTTTGGTTTCCTCATCCAGATCTGAGAGGGCTCATAATTTGGGGCGTTGCTTATGGTCTAATATTGCATAGCATTTGTATTGTTCACGCTAGAAGAATCGTCCTTAAGTAGGACGAAGGAAAAGGAAAGTGATTACCGCCGGATGCATCTATGCGTGGGCGTGTTTATTGCTAAGCTTCATCTGTTGTTTGCTTCTATATATCCTTATGTAAACGAGTTATGCTATTTTGCCTTCCACTTATCATTTAGGTTTTCTTATTATGACATCAACATCGTTGTGGCTTAGGCCAGCGCGTTGCAATGCTAGATGCAACAGCATGATTGCTTTTAATGACGAACTAATTTGGTTCGCGCAGCGACAACGCCTATCTTTAGAACTACTATGAAATTTCAGTCAAATTTACTACACGGAGAAAATCGAAAATGCTTAAAAGCATATTATTTATTCCTTTCTACGCTTTATTCCTTTTAAATCAGTGCAATGCATAAAAAATATGCATTGAATGAATATATTTTATGCATTATAATACATTTAAGATAATTATTGTTTTCCGTGCATATTGCGTTACCGGCGTTATACTTTAGGAGCTTGGATGACATGTGCAAAATATTTGTTTCGTATCGGATTGAGGTTTGCACTGAAGTTCAGTTATCGCAAGTGGTTCCAACCTATAAACGAATTCGATTCTTTTTCTTTTGTCTCCTGAAAGTGCGTGAAAATTATAAATTTTTCGGAGTTAGTGTACTGCCCAGCTTAGACATCATTTGTTTGCGATACTTGGTCAGCTGATGAATAAAACGCAGTTACGTGGTCTCACAAGGCAAGTGCAGTTTGTGAAAACAGTCGGACCGATTGGGAAAACATTAGTTGTGCATGAAAAAAAGGCGGGTGATTGTGGTGACCGCATCTGGGAGCCAAACAAAACAAGGCAAGGAAAGGCGGCCTCATTTAGCAGCAAAAACCGAGAAAGGGGAATTTCAACCCCACTTATCGATCTACAGGTAGGTTGAGAGACAAATCTTTTCAAACTACCCCACCTTTTTTAAAGACGATCGGCATCCCCTTTAAATAACCTGCACAAAACATCTTTTTTCCAGACGATTTCCATCCTTGTTCTGGTTTGGCATCCAGAAATTTGACTCCAATTATTGCACACGATCATTGTCAGTCTTAGGATAAATTTTCCAACAACTTGCAAGAACTTTGCCAGACTCGTATCTTCGTTTGTTGGAATTTGCCATTTCATAGACACCACATCCCGCACCTAATTTGGCGTATCATCAGTACCAGTGAAACGGGGATTCATATCCATGCAACAACTTTGTTTTAGTAAGTGGCCTTTTTGTTATGTACTAACAAAAACTACTAGTTTGAGTTTCTGCACGTCTAAATACTGTTCCCGTCATTAAGGTTGAAGGATTCATCATCATTTTGCCGGTATCATCGAAAAATCTAAAGCAGTTTTTTCGTTCGATATTAAAATTCTGGAAATGAAAATGTATTCACTGTGTTCCGCTTGGCGAGCAGAATACAGTGAATACATTTTCACGAACTATGTTTTGATTTTGAACGGAAAAACTGCTTTCGAATTTTTGATGATGACCGAAAATTGATGATGAAACCTTCAACCTTAATAACTATTAGTTATTGAAGTTGAGCTATAATTCGTGAGCAATCAATGATTTATGTGCAATTCATCTGACAACATCCCCATTAGCTTCCAGAAACCGACTATAAACCAGCCGCAGCGATCGAGTGCCAAACTACCAAACCGCCAAAATGGAACAAGTTATCGAGGAACTTGGAGATGTTGGGAATTGTTTGAAAGGTACGTGTTTTGCAATTATTCGGATATTTGATTTTCACGTAGGGTATAGGAAACGGATTCATGCATCTCACCCCATTAAGAAACGTCCATTAATTATGTCATGCAAAAAAAAGCCAATTATAAACGGGAGGAGTCCCCCCGTTGTCACGTTTTTTGTATGGACCTAATTTTTTCTGAATTGATCGTGATGGTTTCCAATTCATGGTATTCAAATATAAACAATATAGTGACCAAAGAAAACTATAAGAAGTAAAATGTAAAGAAACATGTAAGAAAACAATAGGGTGTTATATGAATAAGCTTTTAGTAGTGGGTCAATTTTTATGAGCAAAAAACTTTTCTTATTTACAACAAGGTTACTTATATTAAAGTCAAGTTTTCCTTAAACGACTCCAGATTTTTCCATAATATTTCTTTTGTTTTCAATAAGGTACAGTGGGGTGAGTGTAAAGTGGTTCGGAAGAGGGTAAACACTCGCAAACCACTATATTATAAGAAAATAGACTCATTTTTTAAACTCTTATCTTCGGTTCTTGAGAATGGATTGTTGAGGAGAAAAATACATTTTCTGTTACTATTTTGGCTTAAGATCGGTTACCATCTTGCCCCAAAAACTTTTCACTTACCCGACTGTGCCTTACCTTATGTCGTTTTCTTTTGTTGCTGCACTACAGCAACTCACAAGCATCAAGTCATAAGCCACGCACCCAACAGGTTCAGGTGATGTTTGGTTGGTGATGTATTTCTAGACAAAACTGTCAAAAGGTCGAAAGTAACAATTGTAAACACTGATTTAAAACGTAAATTTCATGGAAATGCCACCCAGGTAACCAATAAGCAATTCCAAAGCGTCTTTACGGCAGCCTTTCAAGCAAATAAGTCGCCTTAAATGCAACATAAATGCCATTTTGGCCCAATATACGGCTGCGTTACTGCAATGCTATGATAATGCTTCATTAATACTATTTTGCATTCGAAATACTTATTACAGGCGACAAGCATTAAAACAGCATTTGAAATGCAACTTGACAACAAATAGTATTCAAGATGCTGATATAATGCTAATATAATGCTTGTAGCATCTGAAATGCAGATTTTGACACAACTTTATCATTAGGGCCTAACTGACAAACGTAAACAATGGCTTCTTCCGTAAATTTCTCGTGGCACAACGGATACCCATGTAATGCTCCTATTCTATCGGTGAACTCTTCCTCTTCGAGATGACCGTGGTGGATTAATTAGGCGAGTTTTCAATGCCGAGAAATTCACGGAAAAAGCCATTGTTTAAGTTTGTCAGTTAAGCCCTAATGAAAAAGGTTTGTCGATTTAGGGTTGATTTACTGCATATGCTAATGCTTATTGATTACCTGGACAGGTTGCTAACATTTATATCCACTACCAACTATAGTCACTAGATTCATAGCCTGGCGGATACAACGGTGAGAGCCAATTTGAACTGTCACTTGGCTGAGCCAATCGAGCATTACTGTTTTCATTAAAAATGAATTGGTGGAGAGTATTGTGTGCGTGGCGATAAGATGAAAAAGATATATTTTTGTTGTAGAAGGAGATGTTCGCTCATCACCATGAGGCACCGAGAGTGAACAACAATGTTTTTGGCTAGAATTAAAGATATGAAGAGAAAGTTTTGATAGTTCCGCTAGTGTGCGGCAGGCTTGGAAATTTAACAGATGTTTTATGAAAATTGAGCGAAAAGGGCATGTGTACAGTGGTACTCGAACCAACGACATTTTTGCCTAACATCCCACTGCGGGGTAGGTCGAAGCACGGACTATGTCCGCCACTTCAACAGGCAAAAATGTCCGGTTGGAAGACGCTCATGTACCACTGTGGCTTGTATAGTTATTCTAGCGATCTATTGTGTGCACTCTGTTTACTGATGCGCACATGGGAGAGGAACTCTCTCCTTTTTTGGGTTTGTTTTGATTTGCACCGACTGACGATCACTAAAGTTGCCTGTTGAAGTGGCGGACATAGTCCGTGCTTCGACCTACCCCGCAGTGGGATGTTAGGCAAAAATGTCGTTGGTTCGAGTACCACTGTACACATGCCCTTTTCGCTCAATTTTCATAAAACATCTGTTAAATTTCCAAGCCTGCCGCACACTAGCGGAACTATTTATTTTTATTTTTATTTATTTAAGCAAATGATGATGTCTGTGAGCCTTTGGCTCATAAAGACTGACTAGCTTAACAATTAACAAGAAATGGCTTCAAGCATATTATAATTCAAAACTAAAAACAAAAACTAATACATACAAAACTATCCGTATACTTAAACAAACTATAGAGGCTACTATAACAGGCAAGAAAAACATTTTTTTTTACGTGATCGAAAATTGGTTTGAGAATAACCTACTTTTCAAACGAGATTTGAAGTTATTTACAGTGAGTGATTTTAAATCTTCGCTAAGGTTGTTATACAGAGCTGTTGCTTTATTTAACACTGCATTTTGACCGAACTTCCAGGTGTTGCTTCTACTAGTAGATAGGTTATCGCTGCTTCTGATATGATGTTGATGTCGTTCTGAAACTCTGTTCAGCACCGTGTTAGTGTGGACAGAATTTTGGAGTATTTGATGTATATGCATGCAATCAGTTGTAGTATACACGTTCTCTACTGTCAGTAGGCGATGCTCAGTGTGAATGAACGCTGTCGATGTTCTCGGAGAGTATCCAAAAAGGTTTTTGATTGCTTTGTTCTGGATAACTTGCAGAGATTTTAATGCTGTTTTGTTTGCTGTTCCCCAAATTAGTATACCATACACTAGGTGGTTGTGAAACAGTGTGTAGTACAAGTTTCGCTTAGTATCCATCGGAACCAATATACATATTCTCTTGAATACACCTGCTATTTGTGCCAGTTTAGCACTCAGTTTAGTGATATGGTCAGTCCACTTAAGCTCACTGTCCAGCCACACACCCAAATATTTAAATACATTCACGCGTTCTATAGGATGGTTGTCGTAAAAGATGTCCAACATAAAGCACTTGGGTACATTGAACAGCATGTACTTTGTTTTGGCTATATTTACTGTGAGCTTATGCAGATTCATCCAATCTCGTAACATGCTTGTTGAAGTTGTTCACAAGAAATTCCTTCGTAAACCAGCACTATATCATCAGCATACATAAACAATGTTCCACGCAGGGGAACATCTTTCAGGTTGTTTACATAGCAGTTAAACAAGGTTGGTCCTAGTGTACTTCCTTGGACTATCCCATACTCGACACATCGTATTGCACTACTAAAAGAATTATCTTGAACGAACTGCGATCGGTGTTCTAGAAAACTTTGGAACCACTGCATTGGTCGACCTTTCACACCCAACTCACTCAATCGCCGTATTAACACCTTTCTATCGCAAGTGTCGAATGCTTTGCTCAGGTCGAGAAAGACTGCAGCCACTTGTTTCTTCTTATCGCAGTGCATTTGGATTTCCGACACAACGTCGAACAGCGCAGTTTGTGTGTTTGATTTCGGTCGAAATCCGTACTGCCTGGAAAAAATAAGGCCATGACGTTCTAGATGGTCGACTAGTTGTTTGTTGATTACTTTCTGCAGGATTTTATCGGTGACACATGGTATGCTAATGGGACGATAATAAGAAAACTCCTTCGCCATCGATGTCTTAGGGATAGCCACAACTTTGGATATCTTTAGGTCCGCCGGTACACATGACTGCAAAATTGACGAGTTGATTACATCCGTTACGCCTTCTACTATTTCATCGGTGGCTGACTTAAATATTTTTGTCTGTACTTGGTCAAACCCTGTCGATTGACACAGACGAAGTTCGGCAATTGTTCTTTTTATATCGTTTGTAGAAACTGTTTCCAAGTTCAACGTCGCAGTGGTTTGTTCCCGGATTGGCTGGATTGCGGTGTAGGGTATTTTGTCCGCAAGACACTTTCCAACAGTAGCAAAATATTGATTTGCTTCTTCGACAATCCGCTGTTTATCCTCACCAGCTACACCAGTATGCGTTATCGTCTGTGTTTGTTTTGGCTTATTACCCAATACATCCTTTATAGTGTCCCAGGTTTTAATGATGTTACCACTATGATAGTTAAATCTAGTTGCGTAATATTGTTTCATCTTCCTTCGCTTCATTTCGGTCACTTTATTGCACCAGTCTGAGTATACACTTCGGGTGAATTGGTCGGAGAGATTCCGTCGGTGTTTTGAGTACCAGTAGTTTTTCGTTTGTATACACATCTTCATCTCATGATCGATCCACGGTTTTGAATGTTTATTATTTGTCCTCCTTATCGGTATATGTTTAGATGCTCTGGAAACGCCTTCTTGGAGACCAGAAATGAGAGATTGATAATTGCTCTCCACATTTCTCAAGCAACACGTTTTTATAGGGTTTTCACGCAGAAATTCACTCACGGCCGGTAGATTGACCTTCAAGTAGGACTCATTCAGTTTGCACTCATCGTCGTTTGTGTAGTCGGCTTCGACAAAAATCACATTGTGATCGAATAGACTATACTGTAAGTGTTGTAAGGAGATTCCAATCGCAGTATTGTTGGTAATAATATGATCCAAACATGCTTCGTATCGTGTTGGTGTGGTATCGCAGAAGTAGAATCCATTCGAGATCACGGTGTTTTTGTACTTTTCCGCAGCGGTTGTGATAGAATTCAGATCAAAGTTGAAGTCCCCGAAAACAAGAGTGTTGGTAGCTTGAACGGCGAGAAAGTCGTCCAGAAGATTTATAAAGACATCTACATGTGTGGCAAGTGTTTGCGGTGGTCTGTATATACTGACTAGTGTTACTTTCTCACGGGATCCAATTTCGACAGCGACAATGCTGTTGTAGTCATCGCAATAGCTTTTAACGAGTCTGCTCTGAATGTCCTTGTGGATAAATACAGCTGAACCTCCGCCTCTTCTTGATTGACGTGAAGCAAAGTAACATTTGTAGTTTTGTAGTGACATAGAAGATTCTACATTTTTGTGTGACCATGTCTCTGTAATCGCAATGACATCAATGCGGCTATCCAACTCATCAAGCAGGTACTCAAGTTCAGTAAGCTTCTCTTTTAGGCTTCTTGCGTTAAGATAGAAGATTTTTAGACTATTTTGTTTGGCAAAACGTAGATGATTTATTGAGCTGATTGTTTTGGTGCTTGGATGAAACGGTAGATGAAGGTTAGGATCATTTTGTGAATTCATTGAGTGATTGTATGGATGTGATTTCTCTCACTTTGGATTTTTCTGATTTCCTCACCAACAGCCTACCGTCCCTGAACCAAGCAAATTTTATTTTCCCGTCGCGTTTCAGATCTCTTGCTTGTTTGAACAAGTACCTGTTACGCTTTGTCAGCACTTCGTTGATGTAAATGTTGACGTTCCGTGCATTGCCAGTAGCCATGTTTAATATCGCAGTTGTAAGTTCTTTTTCTCCTTCTTTTTTGCCATAACTTCATCTCTTTTCTTCTTGTTGTTCAGTTTCACCTGAATTGATGGAGGAAATTGGGACTTCGAAGATAAATTGTTCGGTGTCCTGATGATTTCCTTCACATCAATACCATCTAGACTCACTCCAATTGCTTGACAAATGCCAGTAGCAATTTTGGTGAGGTCTTCACCTTCTGCTACTGGAACATTCGATATTTCGAATGATTTTTTCAACTTATCCTGCTTTTGTTTATCAATTTCTATTTCGCACCACTCTAGCTGCCTTTGCAATTCGTGATTATCATTACGTAGTTGCTGCTGCTCGTCCATTAGGATATCAGTAGTTGTCCGCAGTTCCCCGAGAGTATTTTGCATCTCTCTTACTTCAGATATGACGTCCTGTTGCCAACTAATTAGCTGGTCCAGCTTGGACTCAATCCGTGCCATGGTGACCTCTAGACCAGTCGAGCCAGCAGCAGTGCCTGCCACCGGTTGTGGGTTAGACAATGGTTGTTCGGCCATGTTCAACGTACTTCTTCTGTTTCGATTCCGGTTCTCCTTGCAGGGAATGCAGAACCAGAATTTATCAGGAATGGCTTGGATTTCCTGATATTCCGCATCAGACACTGTCGTGCATGCCTTGTGGAACCACTGTCGACACTTTCCATCACATACTAACGGTTTTCCACTTCGTGAATTAATGTTTTTCTTGCACTTCGCGCACGACTGTACTACTTGATTCGCCATCATTATTTTTCTCAAACTACCAAAACTATCAAAACTTTCTCTTCATATCTTTAATTCTAGCCAAAAACATTGTTGTTCACTCTCGGTGCCTCATGGTGATGAGCGAACATCTCCTTCTACATCATAATCGTTACTCCTCGCACGGAGAATATATAACATAACAACTAATGTATATATTTTTGGTTATTTTTTGGATTTTACACATTACACAATTTTTGTCACAAAACAAAATATTCACACTGTTACCAGCTTACATTGGCTCGTGTTGCTGCTAGAATTTTCTAGAAGCGGTAGCATTTTTGGGATCGTTTATCCAATATTGGGTTTGTTTACATGCTTTTTCCTTTGTGATTGATGTGAGAACAAATACTTTGAGTGATGAAATATTTTCACGATAGTCTAAAAACCAATAAAAAGCCTTAACAATCACTCATTAAAAAATATCATTATGACATTTAATTCAGCAGCGTGTTGAATAATCTCTGAACTATTTTTAATCACAGCTTTTATTCAGGCATTGTTCACCACAAATTTAGAAGTTATTAAGCTGTCGCCAAGTGCTTCTGGACACTACCAATTGCATATGCTTAAGAAGCAAGTTTTCAGCACTGGAGTTTAGGTGATAATTGAATAACTGCTGTTTAAGTGCTGCACAACGCGAGGTAATTCCGAAAGTCAGGTCACTTTGTTGAGCTTAGAATATATTCTGCCCTTGTTAATTAAAAGTCATGATAACATTTTTTCTTCAACACTACATTAAGCATATTAAAAAAGCGGTGGTGTCTTTTATGAAACTATTGTTCAACTTTTAATTCTTAAAAAAAATGTTTTGATTTTTTGTATAATTTTCCATACGATACAGACATTTTTATACTATGCATATTTAATTTGATACAGGGTAAGTCACTCGACCACGTGTACCACCTAAAAAACACAATCCGCCACACTTCAAACACACTCGCCACCACATGAAGGATAAATTCATATCTGGCACCACTTACACGAACCGATTATTTGTTTTGTTTCCCTCTCGCTTACACAAATGTAATTCAGACGATGCACAATGAGCATGTATTAAACGTCTAAACCGTTCCGTGGTTGCCAATAAGCATAAATTTTCGATTGTAGTTTGGCGAAAACACAAAAACACCTTCTGCCACCCCAGAAACACATTCGTGCACGGTCAACACAAACACAACGTGGCAGAGTTACTCACCCTGTTTCGTCTCAGTCGAAATCCATGCAACCCTGTTAGCAACGGCCGTTGTTGAATGGCAACCACCTCTTATAAAAAGGGCATGCAGCGTCATGCTAATCATCAGTTTTATTCTACCATCGCCCAGCGAACATCAGCAACAGCAAGAAGCAATTTGTAAATTAGAAAGTTAAAGAGAATTAAATAGTATTGCTAGTGTAGCCAACCAGTGTTCATCTTTTCATCGATTCCCGTCCCTGGCAAGGAGCAACGTCAACCCCACCCAGCTCTTTTCAGAGCTCATAAAGAGTTGAATCAATTGACGCTTGCCTCCTCCGCCCACCCTGTCGAATACAGTCCACTCCGCAACAAAAGGTGCACTCCGAGATCGAACAACAATTTGGTCCATCCCGAACCGGATGACGAGCAGTTCCAAGAAGCTTTCGCCGTGAAAGTTTGCCCTGAGACGACCCTACCAAAGGATTGAATCGCCTGCCGCCTTCCAAGTGAAAAACACGTACGTTACCTAGCAACCTGCCAACCAAACAAACTGCTACTGCTGTTGCCAATGCCAACCGCGTTTGCGAAACAAAGTGAAAAATCAAAATGAATCAAGACGGTGCGCAAGATGTCGGTACCGAGCAGCACCCAGCTGTCGGTTCACACTCGAATACATCAGGATCGTTCCACGGATTCGACGAATGGGAAACCCAACTGGATGAAGCTACAGCCAAGGAATATCGAGGATTGAGTCGCCAACGGTATGCAGCAAAAAATGAAATTGATGCGGATCAAGCAGACAGTGATCAACTCGACGCTAGGATTGGCACAACTTGGTGTGCTATCCAAGAGTCTGGCGGTCAACTATGCCGAGTACAACCAATTCCACAGCAAGATAATTGCCATCGTTCCTGATGAAGCGCTGGAGGTACAAGACGATGAATACGCAACCTTCGAGCAATTATACTACGCCATCTCTAACTCTGTGGAAGAGCTACTGCTGGAAGCAAAGGATCAGAGCCGCACTGAGAGTTCCTCCCGCCAGCCCAGCAGCGCCCCAGGTAATCATCCAGCAGCAACCACTGAAAGCACCAATCCCAACGTTCGATGGAAGCTACGACGCGTGGCCCAAATTCAAAGCCATCTTCCAGGACCTGATGGCTAACTCGGGGGATACCAACGCCATTAAATTGTATCACCTCGATAAAGCCCTCATCGGAGATGCTGCTGAAATCCTAGATGCGAAAGTACTAAGCGAGGGCAACTACCAGCAAGCTTGGGAAATCTTGTCGGACCGGTACGAGAACAAGCGAGTGCTGGTAGAAACTCACATCCGTGGGTTGTTGTCCCTGAAGAAAATGACGGAAGAATCGCATAAGGACCTTCGAACTCTGCTAAACGAAGCCAACCGCCACGTCGAAAGTTTGCGCTACCTACAGCAACAGATCACCGGAGTTTCGGAGCACATCATTGTGTATCTGATAACTTCGGCCCTTGACAAGTCGACCCGTAAGTCCTGGGAAAGTGGCCAGAAGAAAGGAGAACTTCCAAAGTATGCACAAGTCATCGAGTTCCTGAAATCCAGATGCCAGATTCTAGAAAACTGTGAAAAAGCGTTCCAGCCATCGACTCCAACAGTCAAGCCAAAGCAAGTCCAGCTCCCTACCAAAACCCAGCCCCAGAAGAGCCATGCAGTTTCAGCTGGTGAATCTCAAGCGTGTGACATTTGTGGTGGTGATCATCGCAACTTTCAGTGTGCTGCCTTGAACAACCTGACCGCAACCCAGAAGAACGAGAAGATACGAGCCGCAGGAATTTGTTTCAACTGCCTGCGTAAGGGGCACCGTTCCAAGGACTGCCCATCCAGCAAGGTGTGCCACAAGTGCCAGCGCCGGCACCACACGTTACTCCATGAAGATAGGGCACCCAGCCAGGAGAAAACGCCGAATGTTTCTCTTCCCGCGGAAGCGGTGGCCAACCCGCCACCGATTCCGGCTGCTTCGAGTCAACCATCGACGTCGGTGCAGAAGATTCCTGCCCTAGTGGAAGCACCCGTTTCCACCACCTGTTCGTCAAACATCGCCCAATCTACCAAGACTGTGCTGCTGCTTACCGCAGTGGTGCAAGTGTTTGACAAGCAAAATCACCCTCATCCATGCCGTGTCCTGCTGGACAGCGGATCCCAAGTAAACTTCGTGACGGAAGAGACGGCCAACCGCCTTGGCCTTAGAAAGCAACCAGCCAACGTTCCTATCGTTGGCATCAACGCCCTGCGGTCCCACGCCCGGGACAAAGTTACCCTAAAGTTCAAGTCCATAGTATCCAACTTCCAAGCCAGCCTCGAGTGCCTAGTGACGCCGAAAGTAACGAACACAATACCATCGTCGAAGATCAACATCGTCAATTGGAACATCCCCGATGGAGTGGTTCTGGCCGATCCCGAGTTCCACACGCCAAACAAGGTGGATCTGCTAATCGGCGCAGAGCTGTTCTTTGATTTGCTGAAGCCAAGCCAGCTCATCCTGGAAGACAACCTGCCACAGTTGCGAGACACTCACCTTGGGTGGATCGTGTCTGGTGTCATCATCGAGCCACAGATTTCCAACATTTCCGTCCAGCATTCCAACCACGCTTCCCTTGTAGATGTCGAGCAAATGATGCATAAATTCTGGCAAATCGAGGAAGTGTCAGATGTACCGAAGCTATCAACCGAAGAGAGGGCATGCGAAGCACACTTTCTTGCCACATACCAACGTGACGAGTCCGGAAGGTTTATCGTGAGGATGCCGTTCAACAAAAGGTCTTCCCAGTTGGATGATTGTCGTGCTTTGGCCTTGAAGAGGTTCCTGATGTTGGAGAAACGCCTGATAAACAATCCCGAACTACAGGCGCAGTACGTGGAATTCATTCGGGAGTACGAGGCTCTCGGACATTGCCACGAAATCAACGAAGCTAACGATCAACCCAACCAGCAGAGGTACTATCTTCCGCATCATGCAGTACTTCGCCCGTCCAGCTCGAGCACGAAGTGTCGTGTCGTGTTCGACGCAAGTGCCAAGTCATCGGCTGAACAGCTTGGCATCAACGCCCTGCGGTCCCAGCCCGGGACAAAGTTACCCTAAAATTCAGTCCAGAGGTATCAACTTCAAGCCAGCCTCGAGTGCCTGGTGACGCCGAAAGTAACGGGCACAATACCATCGTCGAAGATCAACATCGTCAATTGGAACATCCCCGATGGAAGTGGTTCTGGCCGATCCCGAGTTCCACACGCCAAACAAGGTGGATCTGCTAATCGGCGCAGAGCTGTTCTTTGATTTGCTGAAGCCAAGCCAGCTCATCCTGAAGACAACCTGCCACAGTTGCGAGACACTCACCTTGGGTGGATCGTATCTGGTGTTATCATCGAGCCACAGATTTCCAACATTTCCGTCCAGCATTCCAACCACGCTTCCCTTGTAGATGTCGAGCAAATGATGCATAAATTCTGGCAAATCGAGGAAGTGCCAGACGTACCGAAGCTATCAACCGAGGAGATGGCATGCGAAGCACACTTTCTTGCCACATACCAACGTGATGAGTCCGGAAGGTTTATCGTGAGGATGCCGTTCAACGAAAAGTCTTCCCAGTTGGATGATTGTCGCGCTTTGGCCTTGAAGAGGTTCCTGATGTTGGAAAAACGCCTGATAAACAATCCCGAACTACAGGCGCAGTACGTGGAATTCATTCGGGAGTACGAGGCTCTCGGACATTGTCACGAAATCAACGAAGCTAACTGATCAACCCAACCAGCAGAGGTACTATCTTCCGCATCATGCAGTACTTCGCCCGTCCAGCTCGAGCACAAAGTGTCGTGTCGTGTTCGACGCAAGTGCCAAGTCATCGGCTGAACAGCTGTCCCTAAACGAAGTCCTGCAAGTCGGCCCGGTTGTGCAAAATGATCTGCATTTCATCGTTCTACGGTTCCGTAAGTTCAAGATTGCATTCTCCGCAGACGTCGCCAAGATGTACCGGCAAGTTTTCCATGCGCCCGAAGATCGACGTTTCCTGCGAATTTTCTGGAGGTCCCACCCGTCACAACCGCTACGGGTGCTAGAGCTTTGTACCGTTACCTACGGTACAGCATCCGCTCCGTACCTCGCAACAAGGTGCTTGGTACAACTGGTCGAGGAAGAAGGTGAGTTTTTCCTCATTGCCGCTCGCATTGTAAAGGAGGAGATGTATATGGACGATGTGCTCTCCGGCGCAGACTCGGTGGAAGATGCCATCGAAGCCCAGAGACAACTGAAGCAGCTCCTAGGAAGTGGTGGATTTCAATCCATAAATGGTGCTCGAATTCGCAAGAGCTTCTCGAGTGCATTCCTGTAGAAGATCAAGAAAAATGATACCATTAGAAGAACGTGGCGTTAACCAAGCGATCAAGATTCTCGGCCTGCTCTGGGATCCGACGGCCGATACCCTGTACATCGCAAACCATCCAAACCAACCGCCTTCATCACAGCAACGTGTCACCAAAAGGGTGATGTATTCAGAGATTGCCAAATTCTTCGATCCTCTTGGGCTGGTCTCTCCGGTCATCGTATTGGCAAAACTCCTGGCTCAACGATTGTGGCAACTCAAAATCGGATGGGATGATCCGGTCGACGAACAAACAGCTCAAAAATGGCAAGAACTTCAAGCATCGATGTCCTTGCTGCCCAATATCACCATTCCAAGATGCGTCACATTCGACAGAGTGGTGGCTTACGAACTACACGGATTCTCCGATGCCTCAACCGTGGCATACGGCGCCTGCATTTACCTGCGAAGTCTATTTTCCGATGGATCAGCCAAGCTGTGCCTACTTACCAGCAAGTCGAAGTTGGCTCCTCTGCATGACCTTTCCATCCCTCGAAAGGAGTTATGCGGCGCTCTACTACTGACCCGATTAGTATTGAAGGTGCTACCCGCCCTGGGTATGGAATTCCAGGAGATTGTGTTATGGTGTGATAGCACGATTGTCCTGGCCTGGATCAAGAAACCGCTAAACCAACTCCAATTATTCGTCCGAAACCGAATCGCCGTGATCCAAGAACACACAGGTGGATACCGATGGGAATACGTTCGATCCCTGCAGAACCCGGCCGACGTCGTCTCTCGTGGTCAACTACCTGAAGCCTTGGAAAACAACAACCTTTGGTGGAATGGTCCCGAGTTCCTCCAGCGAGTGAAGTATGGCGTCGACCCACCCGATGATGTTCCAGATCCCTTGCCAGAACTGAAAGAAGCACGCGTCACAGCAGCTGTTAGTATCGAACCATTTTCGTTTTTCTCCAGATACAGCAGCTTCCGCAAAATCCAACGCGTAATGGTGTACGTATTGCGATTCGTTGGCAACTGTCAAATCAAGAACCCCACCGAGCGAATTTCAAGCAAGCATCTGACGATTACGGGACTACGCCAGGCAACCGAAGCTATTTTCCACGTAGTTCAACAAGTTAATTTGGCGGACGAAGTTCAACGAGTTGCTGATCACGAACCCTGCAAGAAATTGGCAAACCTGCTCCCTGTTTACGTCAACGGCCTACTTCGTGTCGGTGGCCGACTGGATCACTCACAGGTACCGTTCGAGAGCCGTCATCCCATCATCCTACCGGACAAGGACCCGGTGGTACGCCTTCTAGTTCGGCAGATGCACGTCGAACAACTTCACGTCGGATAGTCCGGCCTGATGAACGCCATGAGACAACGCTATTGGCTCCTAAACGCGCGGTCCACAATCCGGCAGATTACACGTAAATGTGTGAGATGCTTCCGAATTAATCCAACCAACACCAGTCAACTGATGAGAAACCTGCCAGCATCAAGAGTGGTACCGTCACCCCCATTTGCCATAACTGGAGTGGACTACGCCGGTCCCTTCTTGGTGAAACAAGGTGTTCGTCGTCCTGCCGTGGTGAAATCCTACGTCGCCGTCTTTGTCGGTATGACGACCAAGGCCGTCCATCTGGAAGCAGTAACAGACTTGAGCACCGATGCGTTCTTGGCGGCCCTAAAACGATTCCTTGGACGACGAGGAATGGTCCAGCAGCTGCACTCGGATAATTTAACAAACTTCCGAGGTGCACACAACGAATTGAATGCCTTATATCAACAGTTCCAAGATCAGCAAGCCGTTGAAACCATCAAGAAATTTTGTCGCACCCGTGAAATCGAATGGCACTTCATCCCGCCGGACGCACCGGAATTCGGCGGCCTTTGGGAGGCTGCAGTTAAGTCCACCAAGAGCCATTTGAAGCGAATCGTCGGCAACGTGAAGCTGACCTTCGAGGAAATGTCTACAGTTTTGGTGGAAATAGAAGCGGTGCTAAACTCGCGGCCGCTTTTCACCATATCCAACGACCCAGCAGATCCGATGGTAATTACACCCGCTCATTATTTGATCGGACGTCCCCTCACCGCCATACCTGAGCCATCCTTGAGGACATCAATGCAACTCGCCTAACGAGATGGCAACATCTGCAACTCATGCGCGAACATTTCTGGCGCGCTTGGAGTCGTGACTACCTGAATACTCTTCAACCGAGGAAGAAGAATCTTCGGACAATGCCGAACATCCGGGAAAACATGGTCGTGTTGCTCCACGACCGAAACCAGCCCCCACTTAACTGGAAGTTAGGTCGCATTACAGCCGTATACCCTGGTGACGACGGTTTAGTCCGAACCATAGATGTCCTGGTTGAAGGTTCCATCCTCCGACGCCCCATCAACAAGCTTTCGGTACTGCCCATCGAAGACAACGTGCAACCTTCTGGTAATGTTGAGTAACCTCAACCGGGGGAGTATGTTTCGTCTCAGTCGAAATCCATGCAACCCTGTTAGCAACGGCCGTTGTTGAATGGCAACCACCTCTTATAAAAGGGCATGCAGCGTCATGCTAATCATCAGTTTTATTCTACCATCGCCCAGCGAACATCAGCAACAGCAAGAAGCAATTTGTAAATTAGAAAGTTAAAGAGAATTAAATTAGTATTGCTAGTGTAGCCGACCAGTGTTCATCTTTTCATCGATTCCCGTCCCTGGCAAGGAGCAACGTCAAACCCCCCAGCTCTTTTCAGAGCTCTTTAAGAGTTGAATCAATTGACGCTTGCCTCCTCTGTCCACCCTGCCGAATACAGTCCACTCCGCAACAAAAGGTGCCCTCCGAGATCGAACATCAATTTAAAAATAGCATGTTTTTTGTGGTATACCAACAGCGTACCATAGCGTACCTCCGAGGATTTTGAACGTACCTGTCAAATTCCTTGTTTTTATGTGCCCTGCTGAATAGACGGTCGATTTTTCGAAATTCTTCGTAAAACGATATAAAAATAATGCCAAAGTGATGTACCAATAGCGTACCTACCGAATCTGATGTTTAATTTAAACGTACCTTAAAAATTTCCATACTTACTTATATAAAACTTTGAAAAAAATATTATATGTAAAATCTGACCTCAGATTCAGATTTTTGTGAGAATTCTAGCCCAAAATGATCTATAAAACATACTGCTTAAGAACATTCTACGCTGCTTCATAGTCAAAAATGTATTTTATGTAATACGTTTTGGGAAACACCCTTGAATGGATACTTCACGCTAAACATTATGTATACCCCTGAATGTTAATAACAAGCAAACATGATAAGGATTATTTTAAAGCATGTTTTTTATCATAAAAAGACAATCTGTACAGGTAAAGGTTGAACGTAGGTGATTGGGAAGACATGGTTCATTTTCTATGAATATTTTTTTTCTGATTATTTTCATAAATACGTAGGTACGTGAGAATTTTGTGCCCTGTTGAGGATTTTATTTTCTTAAACTATTCTCAGAAGATCCATAAACAAGTTGTATGGGTAATGAAAACATGATATATGGAAAGAAGTGATTAATATTAAGAATAGCTCCACCGAGCCTATCCTCATAAAAAAATAGTAAAAGTAAAAAAAAAGTGAAAAAATGAGGTAGGTGAATATTTCTTGCATTAAGCTAAGGAGTGAGAAACTTGGTTTAGGACTATTTAGAATTATTCCTTTAATTTAATAAAAAAAAATACATATAGATAAATGAAAAAAACAACAGGAAAATCAAAACCACAATTAATTTTTTTTGTAAGAGACAACTGGAGAAAGAACATATGTTTTCGAATAATTTCACTCAGTTACATTATTCTCCCAAAGAGGGATGGTGTAGCATACCTATAGTACATCCTAAGCTCCAAGCATAATTTACCATAATCGAAATATAATAAAAAAACATTCTAGCGCCAAAGCAACGACCGAGCGTAAAACGCAGTGTTATGCAATAATAAACAAAACATCTGGAAGTCATTCACCACCGAGCTGCATTGCTGTCTGATTCTCTCTCTCTCAAGTGTGGATCAAGTGACAAGCCAAGGCGCTAGCCGAAAAAACAGTCAATATAACCGATAATGCAAGTATGTGCATTTTTGTCAAGTTGCTACTCCATTCGTTTTATATAGGCCATAGATTATCTCTTTCTTACTTTAATGAGAAATGTATTGGGCGAAGACCCAGGATTGTATAAAAATCCATTGTCTCGAAATGAAGAGAAATTCTGATTTAGGAACTCGACCCTGACTGGTACACTCCAGTCCGACTATCGACAATTCTAATAATCACTTTTCACTGTGCCCCAACTGGGTTACTCCAGGTTGACAAGCACAAGTAGAGAAATGCCGGTGCGACTCGCACGACTTGCGATGTCGGTCTTGTGCGTGACTTCCACCTCGTTCTCCGTCCGTGCGAATGAAAAGTAGTTCGCGAACCAGTGAAAAGGTGTAAATAAAAATAATGTGCACGGAGCACAGCAAACCATGATAGTATCGTCAGAATCTGGTCATCAATGGTCTTCTTTGATGTGTCGCAAGTCATGTTTTGATGCCCGATACGAATCAGGCCACTTTATAGGAGGACTCCAATTCCAGGAACGCTACCGCGAGTAGCCACAATGGCCGTGTACATCCAGAATAACCACCAATAGTCTTGTTTTGCAAAATCATGAAGTTTGAGGTGTCACAAGTCATGCTCTGGTACCGTTAAAAATCTGGTCACTTTCCAGGTGGAACCCGCTCCCGGAAGGCTATCAGGAGTGGCAAAACTGACCGAATTCTTCCAGAATGACCACCAATGGTCTTGTTTTGCAAAATGATAAAGTTTGAGGTGTCGCAAGTCATGTTCCTGTACCGTTCAAAATCTGGTCACTTTCCCGGTGGAACCCGGCTCCCGGAGGGCGTCCAAGAGTGGCCACACTGACCGAATGCTTCCAGAATGATCACCAATAGTCTTGTTTTGCAAAATCATGAAGTTTGAGGGGTCTCCAGTCATGTTCTGGTACCGTTCAAAATCTGGTAACTTTTCAAGTGGAACCCGGCTCCCGGAGGGCTACCAGGAGTGGCCACACGTGCTAAATGCTTCCAGAATGACCACCTAT
The DNA here is from genome assembly GCA_034211315.2 of Aedes japonicus. Taxonomy (NCBI): domain Eukaryota; kingdom Metazoa; phylum Arthropoda; class Insecta; order Diptera; family Culicidae; genus Aedes; species Aedes japonicus. Next base: position 97,880 of record JASCZW010002366.1, on the reverse strand, counting down.
GGTCTTGTTTTGCAAACTCATAAAGTTTGAGGTGTCGTAACCATGTTACCCGACGGTTCCCCTGAATATATCCGGAACTACCTAAAGTTCTGGAATGTCCGACACTGTAAACAAGGACAAATTTGTGATCGTTTGAAAAAGGTTGGTTCAAATTTCGCAGAATGACAGGCAAATGAAAATTCGGATTTTTGCTAAAAGAGGGGTCAGGCATGTAGGTGTTAAAGTCCGCTTTTACGTGTGTTTCATCGTCCATGATGCAGCAGTGTGGTTTCTTTAACATTTGTGTGTACAGCTTACGCGCACATGTTATAACTGTCCTATTCTGTTTTTCATTGCACTTTGGAGCTTTCTGAACTTTGAATGAACGGAGCCCGGCTCGTTTCTTGGCTTTTTGCACGAAACTTTTGGTCAAGTGCAGCTTTTTCGCGACATCCCGAAGGGAACAGTAGGGTTTGCGTTTAAAGAAAGCAACTACTCGCCTGTGATCCTTCACACAGTACGGAACAATTTTTCTACCGCTCACCTTCTTTCGATTGACAGTTAAACGTTCCCCGAAACGTTTTATGACACGAGACACTCTCGACTGGAGCATTTTCATCATGTTTCAGATGGCTCGGTGCGAAAGAAGTGGTTTGTCGAGGAGCGTGTGCAAAATGTTCTCGTGCACTTGCTGTTCCTTCGGCTCCATTTTCGAAGCAACGACACATTTCACAATGAAACTCACGCAGTGTAAACAATACACGCTGAGGTCATTTCGCCAAAAATTTCGATGAAATCAACCCACACAGCGAAATGTTACAGCTTATTGAAAGTGGTGCAATTTAACTGTGGACATCCCTTAAACTCAACCCAGAGCACCTCCTCTGAAACGACAACTCGTAACTTAAGTCTCACTCCAGAATCTACGTCACTCCCCTTTGTAGTGGAGAAAGTAGCGCCTGGACATTCTTAAAGGTTGAACCGTTCCTGAGTTGCGCTCAAATAGAACTTGGTTCTATAGCAAGATTTCACTCCGGAACCCACGTACTACTTCTCCTTAGTCGGGAGAGTAGCCCCTAGATATTCATTGCCACGCGGAAGAATCTAGAGCTTAGGCCTTATTAGTTAGCTATACGAGATTAACGCCTTGCTATCTAATTAATTAAAGGCCAAGGGGATCGAGTTCTCCAGACGGACTCACGTTCAAAACATTCCCATGGTGTACCTTCGTATTGTGACAGCCACCCTCAGGAACACAAACCCTAGCTGGCGATTAGCCTTGGAGATCAGAGCAGAGTGGTGGAGATTTAACGATAATTTATGATCTAGTAGAACACATGAATCGCTAGATTGGTTGGTTCTATGAAAAACGACGCCGTTGATGGTATAATCAAAAGCAATCAGCTGCTTGATGCGGTATTACGACATTACCATACACTTTAAAATGCTGATCATAAGTTTATTCCTACGGCATCAATTAGTGAATCGATCCAATTATGATTGAAGGGGAGCACAATCCTCGGCAGTTCGTACCACAAAAACAGCTTAGGGTAAACAGAGATGTAGCTTTTGGTCAAACCACTCTGTAGTAGAAATACTACGTTCCCAGATTACCCATGTCCTTTCTAATAGCATCCAATAATGTACACATGGCTAACATGTGTCAAGCATAATTGAATGTAAATTCATATTTTATTTCATCATTCTCCTTCTGTGTCCTAGATTGTATGACATAGTTTATGACCCAAACTGAGACCTCACAGTCAGCAATTAAACCTTTTCCGCTTTCCTTATTTTGAAACCTTCATAAGCGTTACCGCATGTGCGCTAACAATAAAATCTATTTCACAAACATTGTCACCAATGTTTTTCCAAATTCATTCGCTTCGCTCATGCCGCATTTCTACCTAGCTTTCCTTTTGCCAAATCAGTAAAATAAATTCATTCCTAGTTCACACCTAAAGCACGGCATACGTCTATTTGAATATCCGAAGTCCGATTCTGCCTCATGGCGACCGTGACAGTGAGAACTGGATAAAAAGCTAGGTAAAATAGTGAAGATTTCTACTAAAACGTGCAAAAACCACATGAACGCTACCCGACCTGACTGACCATGCAAGTGCAAGTACAAATTGTGTTGCAGTTCGGTGAAAAGCGATCGAAAAATTGTGCTTAGTGAAGCAGCAATCGAACAAGTACGCTCAGTGAAGCAGCGCGTAAAACTGACTTTGTTATTTGTGACTAGACTTTACACTTAGCCTGCAGCAAAATGTCGTGGTTATTCGGCGATACCTTTGTACAACAGAGCATGAACTCTGTAGAGATTAAAGTAATCGCAGGAGTTACAGTTGGTCTCTTTGGCCTAGTGATAGTGTATGGAGCCCTGAAATTCCATAATAAACTGTTACATGCAAAAATGGAAAAAACGGCTAGAAGAGAAGTACAGTTTAACAACGTCCAGCAAGTGTAACTGTAGCTGAGAGAATCGATAATTTTTAAATCATACAACATGTTGACAATGACATTGAACAATCGAAAGTGAGAATCGACAAACTGCTAATCCTACCAATGAATGTTCAGCGTTTAACATTGAAAAAGGCGACCGAAAAAAAAAGTGAACCGATGGAGAACGGACCGGTACAAAAACAGTGATGTGTTAAACACCGTAAAAAAAAAAGCAACCGAGAAAAGTGAACCGACGGAGAAGAACAACTGACTGAATGGCGACTACGGAGCAACTGATCACCCCATGATGATGATGATGATTGCCAATCAACCAGATAAGTAACAAATCAAACCATAACTTTTAGTAGGGAATGAAAAATAAGGAGCTTATTCAGGATTTAGGAAATCTAATAAGGCTAGAACAAAATCTTAGGAAATTGATTAATAAAACTATTTCTAACAATACACTACAGACTAACTTAGCACATGCTCTGCAGTTGTATGAACAAATAGATAAGAACTTATTGGAAAATCAAGAAGGAATCCCCGATAGTGAATTTTTTACTTATATTAAACAGGCAAGAAACGCCGTAGAATATATTAGAACTACTGTGACAAGCAAACAAAGCAGTAAAATGACAACCAGTAATGCTATATTTGATGCAAAACTTGCCGCGTCAATTTTAATACCCTTTGACGGCGACAGCGAAAAGCTTTCAGCCTTCATAGATGGGGTTAAATTTTTGCAAACGGTGATAAAAAATGAACAACACCCAACTCTCAAATTATTTTTGATGACAAAGATCTCGGGAAGGGCTCGGGATGCATTGCCAAACGATAACGCAAACAGATCGATCGACGAAATGGTCGAACTCATAAAAAATTCCTGTGAGAGCAAAGCTACCACAGAACAGGTGATCGCGAAGCTGAAGGGCATAAAATGCGGGTTACCGAAACAACAATATTGTGAAGAAGTGGAAGCTCTTTGCAATAAGTTGGCAAACATATACGTGAAGGAAAATGTTCCTCACGCAACAGCTAAAAAATTAGCCACAAAAGCTGGCCTGGATACGTTGATAAATATCGTACCCAACGAAAATGCCAAACTTGTGCTTCAAGCTGGTACATACACAACAATTGAACAGGCTATTCAAAAATTGAATGAGTTACCTGATCGCGCTGAAAACAGCGACAACATTAACCGTGTATTTAACGTAAACTCTAATCAAAGAAGATACCAATATCAAAACCAACAAAGAGGAAACTGGAGACGAGGAGTAAACCATAACAGTAACAATTTTACACCTCGTGGATTCCATTCAAATAATCAGCGCTATAATAATCTATCACGATACAATAACAGACCATCTGCATATAACGGTAACTACCGTGGAGCACGAGTTTACAATCGTGGTCATCCACACCAAGGGAGACAAGCAAGCAGAATTTATTTGACAGACTGCCAAACGGTCTTACCTATGCAAAATGCAGTATACAATCAGCCACCGTGTGGGCAAAATCAAGGGCAACCGAATTGGAACATGATACCCCAACAACAACGACAGCAACAACAGAATCAACCGCAGAATCAACCTTTTTTAGGAACAGTAGGACAGTATACACAATCAATGTAGCTGCCTCGAATTTTATTAACGTACCAATTAATGTATCAAACAGATCATGTTCGTTCCTGGTGGATTCAGGAGCGGACGTTTCGTTACTAAAATTTAATACTCTTAAACAGTCGGTAGTGGTGAATCCAAATAGCACTTGTGTGTTGCGCGGAATAACATCCGGCGAATCAAGATGCCATGGAACAATTAATTGCCTGATAAGCATACAAAATATAGCTGTCAATAGTTTATTCCATCTGATTGACAATGACTTCCCGATACCAACCGATGGTATACTAAGAAGAGATTTTTTAACAACTTATCGTTGTGAAATAAATTATGATACATGGATTTTATCTGCATGTGTAAATAACACCCGACTCGAAATACCAATCCATAAAAATTTGAACGGATCCACATGGATTCCAGCCAGATCAGAAGTATTTAGATTAATAAATAACTTTAACACAGATACCGATGTTGTAATAAAATCATCTGAAATTGCACCTGGCGTTTTTTGTGCCAGCGCCATTGTAAATAGTGATGCACCTTATGTAAAAATTATGAACACTAACGAACATCCTGTACAAATAAATAATCCTCAATTTGAATTTTCAGAACTAAGCGATTATTATGGGCAAACATACTTTTGCATATAAAAACTAATAAACGATACATTAAAAACTTAAAATCGTTCCACAAAAAACGCATTCATGGCCCATAAAACTCTGGTCAATATCCATAATAAAATGGATATGATCCATAAAATTTATCAATTTGATCCATAATTTATACAAAATTTAGCAATAAAATGTCAAAAATGTACCGTTATATATCTAGGGTATGATCAGTAAAATTGTACGGATTACCCATAAACATATAGCGAATGTTCCATAAAAGGTTCAATATCATTCCTTAAAGTTGTAAAATTGATCCACAGAATCTAACATTTGTGCACTAAAATACGTGCACATGATTCATAAATTATTGAAAATGTTCCATAAATAAATTGTCTATGATCCATATAATAATGAATAATAATCTATAAACTCATATAAATGATCCGTAGCAAATTATTCTTATAGAAAATTTTCTCAACTACAATTTTTCCAAACATTGGTTTTCAGAAAAAAAAAAAAATCAAACTGCTCCTCAGTTATACAATATAGTTAGACACACTATATTGTATAATGTGACATAGTAGCCACGATTTGTTATGCTGTACTCCAAGTGCTAGAAATATCAATGTTGCCTGCTGAGCACTTGAGGATTGAAGAACTAAGGAAGTAGAAAGCGGTCGATGTTTCCGATATCGGCTTTAACTTAACGACTGATTCAAGCATTTGCCCGGTATAATGCAAACGGAGGATGTTTTTTGTAGTTAGGTCCGACGAGCGATAGCGAGTTGGACGGCAAGCGTTTGCCCGGCTTAATTTTATAAAAAAAATCTTAAATAACAGTTTGATCAAGCCTTAAATTTGACATGTAGAGTAACTGTTCCCATATTAATCTCATTGTTCCTTTATTGATCCTACGATGAATCAAACAATTGGGCAGTTGAAGGATCGGTTTCGTTTTCTAATAATATTTGCTTACTTTTAATAACAACAACAAACATTACTAACTAATCCTGTCACCTGTCCATTGTTTAATTTCAAGTAGGATGAATTGCAAAGTGATGAGATTAATATTGGAAAATCTTCCGTAGTTCTTTATATGCACGAGTTCTCTTAAACAAATTTATTGGGAAGCATGTGTCGCAGTTGCGGTCGTAAAAGAACGTGAAATCGCGAAAGTAAATGAGCTATCTGAAAAATTGAAAATCTTCTAAAAAGCTATCCTTCTTTAATATCAATATTTGAGCCGCATAGCTAAAGAAACGGACATGTTAATAGATCTGAGTAGTAGCGCAGTCAAGGATCGATTTCCCCGTAGCCAAAATTTAAAAAAATATAAACTCAACATTGTAATAATTCTGGCATAATTTATGGATCCTACATATTATTTTTAATGCCCAAAGTTTATTTCCTATGGGCCATATTTAGAAGCTTGTGGTTAATTTTTCAAAACTATCATGGATCATTGACGATTGGATCAATAATTTATTGATCATGTGTATATATTTAAGTTCACAAACGTTACATTCTAAGGATCAATTTTACAACTTTAAGGAATGATATTGAACCTATTATGGAACATTTGCTATATGTTTATGGGTAATCCGTACAATTCTATTGATCATACCCTAGATATATAACGGTACATTTTTGACATTTTATTGCTAAATTTTATATAAATTACGGATCACATTGATACATTTTATGGATCATATCCATTTTATTATGGATATTGACCAGAGTTTAATGGATCATAAATACGTTTTTTATGGAATGAATTTCAATATTTAATGGATCATTTCTTCAGTTTTAAGGTGCAAACTTAGGGCTGCCATTATTATGTAGCAAAAATCGATAAGAATTTTAATGCTGATAGACTTGAAAAGCTAAATGCTGAATTAAATTTAAATAATATACCAACATTTGCGAGAAACTCTATACAACAATTATGTAATGAGTACAACGATATATTTAGCCTTAAAGATGATTTATTAACATGTAATAATTTCTATCGACAAAAAATAAATTTAGGAGATAAATCACCGGTATATATCAAGAACTACCGAAATGCACAAAGTCAAAGAGAAGAAATCTGTAGTCAAGTTGATAAGCTAATTGCAAACGATATAATTGAGCCTTCAGTATCGAGCTACAATTCGCCGATACTACTTGTTCCCAAGAAGTCGACTAACTCTGAGAAAAAATGGAGATTAGTCGTAGATTTTAGGCAATTGAACAAAAAATTGTTAGCCGATAAATTTCCCCTGCCGAGGATTGACGATATTCTTGATCAGCTCGGCAGAGCAAAATATTTTTCCACGCTAGATCTCATGTCCGGTTTCCACCAGATTGAGATCGAGAAAAACTCTAGAGAATTTACAGCTTTTTCTCTGCAGGAGCGCGGACACTTTCAATACAAACGATTGCCGTTTGGACTCAATATAAGTCCAAACAGTTTTCAACGTATGATGTCCATTGCACTCAGTGGTTTGAGCCCCGAGTGCGCATTTTTATATATTGATGACGTAATCGTCGTAGGTTGTTCAGTCGAACATCACTTGAAAAATCTAAGAAAAGTTTTTGAATGTTTTAGACAACGAAATCTAAAACTTAATCCTTCCAAATGCAATTTCTTTAAATCAGAGGTTACATTTTTAGGGCATAAGATCACTGATAAAGGGATCTTACCCGATAGTTCTAAATTCGACTCAATAAAAAACTATCCACTACCACAAAACGTAGATCAAATTAGAAGTTTTGTGGCTATGTGTAATTACTACAGGAGATTCATTCCTAATTTTGCAAACATTTGTAGTTGTTTGAACAAATTATTAAGAAAAAACTCACCTTTCATTTGGTCAGAAGAATGCCAGTCGGCGTTTGAAAGACTAAAAACTATGTTACTTTCACCAAGAATATTGCAATATCCTGACTTTCAAAAAACATTCATCTTAACTACAGATGCGTCAGATTTTGCTTGTGGCGCAGTTTTGTCGCAAATGCATAAAGACAATGATCTACCTGTTTCTTTCGCCAGTCGCGCGTTTACAAAAGGCGAAGCAAACAAGCACATCATTGAGAAAGAATTGGCCGCTATTCATTGGGTGATTATGCATTATCGACCCTATTTATTAGGCCGTAAATTTTTAGTGCGTACCGATCATCGACCGTTAGTTTATCTTTTTGGAATGAAGAATCCTTCTTCAAAGTTGACACGGATGAGAATTGATCTCGAAGAATTCGACTTTGAAGTAGAGTTTGTTCCAGGAAAAAGCAACGTCGTGGCCGACGCATTATCTAGAATTAATATTACATCAAACTAATTAAAAACGATGAATATATTACTAGTACAGACAAGGTCAATGCTACATAAACCAAGTCAAGGCAATAATAATAATCTACGCGGATTGCCGGAGCCTGATCAACTTCACGTGTATGAAGCAGTAAATAACGAACAAATATGTAATCTTAGAAAATTAGAATTTTTACCATTACAAAACAAAAGCAAACGAACAATGGCACTAAATGTTTTAGAAAAAAAATTCAAAAAGAGACTAACTCTAGCGTTAGACCTCATTATTAACAAAAGCGAAATGCCAAAAGTATTCAAAATAATCGAAAAGGGTACCCTACAATACTTCACAGAAAAAAAAATCGAAAACAAGTGTATTGCTATTTCGACTAGCGATACCATATTTAACTACATAAGTATCAATGATTTCAAATCAGTCGGAAATCAAATTCTCAAAAATATTAAAATCGTTATTTACCATCCACCAAAAACAATTAAAGACCCTAAAGAAATACAAACTATATTACAAAATTACCATAGTACACCAATCGGAGGCCATGTTGGAATTAACCGATTGTACAAAAAACTCAAAAATTTATATATTTGGTCAAATATGAAATACTCAGTTACAAAATTTATAAAATCTTGCGAATTTTGCAAAAAGAAGAAACATTTTTCGGCAGTACAAGGAAAAATGTTGAAAACATCAACTCCATGTAAAACATTTGACATAGTTGCAATAGATACTATTGGCCCGTTTACGTTGAGTAACAGAGGAAACAGATACGCAGTAACTATACAATGCGATCTGAGCAAATACGTTATAGCAATTCCTATCCCAGATAAATCTGCTGATACGATAGCCAGAGCAGTAGTGGAAGGATGTATCTTGATATACGGACCAGTGAAAGCAATCAGGACTGATCAAGGAACAGAATACAAGGGTATCTTCGATTCAGTTTGTAAGTTGCTCAATATCGATCACATTCTAGCAACGGCTTATCATCCACAGACTTTGGGAGCATTGGAAAGAAATCACAGATGTTTAAACGAATATCTGCGAATTTTTGTCAACGATCTCAAAAGTAACTGGGACGAATGGTTATCATATTACTGTATTAGTTACAACACCACCCCTAATACGGAACATAATTTTACTCCTTTCGAAATAGTTTTTGGAAAATCAGTAAATACATTTGATCAGATAAATCTGAACCAAATCAATCCAATTTATAATCACAACTCATATGTAAACGAAATCCGATATAAATTACAGCTTATTCATAACGAAATATTCAGAAGGATAGAAAATGTCAAATATTCAAGAACCGAAGAAGCAAACAAAAATGTAACACCCACAGAATTAAGCATAGGAGACAGAGTATATTTAAAGTTGGAAAACAGAAAAAAATTAGATATTGTCCAAGATGGTCCTTACACCATAATAAACCTAGATGAAGCAAACGCTACTATCAAACATGAAACTACTACAAATATTTTGAAAGTGCACCGAACAAGATTAATCAAATTTCAATAAAAAAAAACACACATTGTAAACACCAAAATCAAATCAATGAGCATAGAAAGCAAAAACTACTGTTAAACACGAAGTGATTACAAACATCTTGAAGGTCCATAAAACTAAATAAAACAAACATAATAATTGTTAACAAAATCATAAAGGCGAAATGACGAAGCGAGCGAGATAATTTGTCAAATTACCTTGAATGGTTACACCATTCTTCCTTTAGAGGGGAGGTGTAGTAGAAATACTACGTTCCCAGATTACCCATGTCCTTTCTAATAGCATCCAATAATGTACACATGGCTAACATGTGTCAAGCATAATTGAATGTAAATTCATATTTTATTTCATCATTCTCCTTCTGTGTCCTAGATTGTGTGACATAGTTTATGACCCAAACTGAGACCTCACAGTCAGCAATTAAACCTTTTCCGGTTTCCTTATTTTGAAACCTTCGTAAGCGTTACCGCATGTGCGCTAACAATAAAATCTATTTCACAAACATTGTCACCAATGTTTTTCCAAATTCATTCGCTTCGCTCATGCCGCATTCCTACCTAGCTTTCCTTTTACCAAATCAGTAAAATAAATTCATTCCTAGTTCACACCTAAAGCACGGCATACGTCTATTTGAATATCCGAAGTCCGATTCTGCCTCAACTCACTATTATCTCAAACAATTTAGAGGCAGCTGAGAGATCAGTGATTCCCCGGTCCTCCTTTCTTGTGTACCGGAACCATTAAAGACTCCTTCCAGACTGCGGGAAATTTCGATTTGGCAAAAATATTATTGAAAATTCTGCAGAGCGGCTCTACGCGACCTTCATTGGTGCGACAATACACTGAAGATGGAATATCATCTGGTCCAGGCGAGAACGTACATGTAATTTTCTTGATGGCATTATCTACCATCAAGAGTGTTATTTCGAAAATATCCACGTCCACAAGGTTCGTATGATCGTCCAAAACAGCAGAGTCATGTTTATAAGAGATAATACTTTCTGCAGCAAACACTGACGAAAAATGAGTACCAAAATTTCACATTTTTCTTTTCGTATAGATGTTTCAACATCGTTCAAAAACACGCAAGCTGGCAAAGTAGTATTTTTCCTCTTAGAATTTACGTAGGTCCAAAAACTCTCGGGGTTTCGCCTTAAGTAGGTTTGTACCCGTAAAAGCTATTATAAGATTTGTAGAGAGATGAGTTAAGTTTACGGTACTCATTACATGCCAAGTGAAAACTATGCTTATTTGCCAGGAAACTGTATTGCCGGAGTTAACGCAGCGCAGTATTTCATGTTCGTGTTAGTTTTTGTAGCAAAGCAGAGCTCCAAGGAGGAGAAACAGCAGGACGACGGTATTGAACTTTCGTGTCCATCCAATAAGGGCTTCCATAGTGCTATGCTCGGTGCGTCCCGGGGTATAAACGTGTGATGGAATGTAGTTTATCGTTTCATGCTCACTGAAGGCGGTGTACTGGATGTTGGCGTCAAATTAACTGCTGACGGTTTCCGAAAATATAGGGCAGAGCAGTCTTTAAATTCACGGAAAATGATTCCTTCCGACCACGTCGATGGATCCAGTGCGTTTGTCTTTAATGTTGGGTCCAGTCCGAACTTGAATGAGACAAAAGTCATGCTGCTGGTGTCAGTTCCTTTGACAACCAGTTTGACAGCCTCCTGGTAGTGTCAAGGTTTGCTCTCAACATTGCCAACGTTTCTCATTTGTAACATACGGCCGCATGCGAGACAATAAACAACGTTATAACAGACGCTTCTGGGGCACTCGGTACGGTGAATTTCACTGTTGATGGTACCCGTTGTGATGTACGGTTTACTCAGTTTACCGTATCGGCATATGGCCGGCCAGAGCAAGTATTTTTTGGTGAATTTGTCCACTTTTTTCTTCCTTATGTCTTCCGGAACATCAAACCGTGATTTGGAAACGTAGAACTCCAACCCCGGTATCTGCTTTGCGGCTGCCTTGATGTAGGTTTTGTCATCCATAACCACACGCATCGGTTTCGTTAACCACTCACAGCTTCCTTGCGCGGGTTTTGGCCGCCGTGTTTTGTTGATCACGCCGGTTCGGTGCCTTGCAGACCTTGAATACATGAAGCCCAGCTCGTTTCATGGTTTGCTGAACGAACCAGGCGGAACACTTTGCCCGCAGATTCACGTCGTGAATCGAAAGGTTCGGATTACACTGGAAATAATCCAACACCTTCCGGGCCTTCACAGGGTCAGCTGTCTTCGATTCTCTTCCACTTCCAGCCCGCTGCTCGGTCATCTGGGACTCCTTAAACGATTTTACCACCCGAGACACAGTTGTATGGGTGATTTCTAGTTGTCTTCCGATTCATCTCATGGTCGCAGTCGGATTTTCCATGACGGTGCGCAAAATTCTCCGGCGATCATCTCAATAACCACTGAACCGATTGTTATGAAATTCTGCACACGTAAACAATTCACTCCAAACTTGTTATACCCAGATTTTCATCAATTTTACCCACGGACAAAAAAGTTAAACACGGATAAAAATGATGCATTTTTTTCAAGTACAGGCCTTATCCACGGCAAGAAACGAATTCAATGCCAGTAATCGCCTCTGGGTATGCACACACAGAAATAACACAAGAAACAGCACAACGGAAACGGATTTGGATCAATGTGAATGACAATTGGCTTGATATCGATGACGCAGCAAATGGCACAACACATGCAAATTAAAACCCGAATTACATACGCGATTAGGCACCAGACAAACCAAATTTATTTCGGGGGAACGAACGATACAATAATAAATTAAGCGCCACTGAACATGACATAATTAATCCTATTTAACAAGGGTAAAAACACGAGTTACTTGAACAATAACGACACACAATGAAGTTACATCATCAGCGATCTCAACTGAACTCAACTATAATTACGAAATGCCATCCGAAGGCAATGCAAGTAAACTAGTTGGCCAACGCTTAAAAGTCACTGAAATCGAGTGACGAAAATTATTAACGAACATTTTTCCGACAAGATCCGGTCTCTCCCAGATTGAGCAAAGCCGTTCTCGAAGTTGACAATAATTTTGAAAACGAAGCCAAAGACCATTCCACTGTTGATCCCACTAGACATCAATGGCTCTAAGGATCGTTTCATAACTCCTGCAGAAAAGGCTGCTGAGATAAGTCAACACTTCGTCAGCTCCAAAAACATGTTCAGTCCACACGAAGCTGCCGTTAGCGCGCTTATTACTAACATCCATATAACGACTTCACAGAGAAGTTGGAGATCTCCGCTGACGAATTGTTGACTTATATCAAAGGTTCAAAGAACATGAAAGCTCAGGTTTCGATAACATCATGAACTTGGAGCTCAAGCAATTGAACCCCTAGTTCTTTAAGCATCTGGCGATGGTTTTCAACCAATGCAATGCCTCAAACTTGGCTACTTCCCCTCGTGTTAGCAGTCAGCCATACTCATCTCCATCTAGAAACATGGGAAAGATTCTTCATGTTCTAAGAGCTATAGGCCCATCAGCGTTCGCTCAGTAGTATCGAAACTATTTGAGAAAGCGATACACCGTCGGCTTCTCTTGTCTGCCGACAAGCTCAACATCTTACTAAACAAGCATTTCGGATTCCAACGTGGTCGCTCCACAGTTTATCAACTTAACCGAGTAAGCAACATCCTCAGGTGGAACAAGTTACTTCTTGATATCAAAAAGGCCTTCGATAACGTGTGGCCTGGTGTATAAGCTAAATTGATAAAATTCTCCTATTTTTCTGGTGAAGATAATTAAAACCTATCTGTCGGACAGGACATTCCGTGTTTTGCTTCAAGGTGCTGTTTCCAAAGCACAGGAGATCACGGCTGGTGTTCCGCAGGGAAGTATACTAAAGCTTGCTTCAGATAGAATTGGAACAAAAACAATTGCCTGTATTTCAGTTATTTATTATTGAATTCAAGATCCTTTTACCCTTCTTACATCAATAGAAGGGTATTAAGATCGCTTAAAAACTCGAATTTTTATCCGAGGCCCACTGGGCCGAGTGTCATATACCATTCGACTCAGCTCGACTTATAAGCAGCTTATAAGCTGTACTATGTTTTTTATTACTCTACAGTTCAACCATCAGGGAAGAGCTAAAACACATGGAATAAAAGCATGTTAGTCCAAAATCGGCATCATTATAGAACAGCTAGTATAGTTATTTAAAAAAAAACTCATAAACAATCATCACTAGACGGATTGTTCAGCTATACAACGATATCATGGATGTTTAATGAACTCCTAAAGAAGTTAAACTTGAACCTAAAAAGGATTTATGCAACATTAAATGGATTTTTTGTGGTATAAGTTTCAGTTATACAATTATTTGGCAATTGTGCAACGCTTCATCAGTTATTTAAAGCTATCGTTTTTTAATCAATTATGGAACGTTTATGGAGCAGTTATAGAACTCTATTAACTCATACCCAAACGTATGTGTAAGTGACTGTTTACTAATCATTGTTAAACAATGTCATGCAAATTAGAGACTTAAGATTTATATACGTTTTTTGATTGTTTCAAATGCATAACCAAGAATGGAGAAGGTGGAGGGTAAAGCAGCCTACAATCCAGGATCATGAGTTCAAGTCTGAGATCGAGAAAAGTGAAATTTGGGCACTGCATTTCAAAAAGTTTTTTCAAACATATGAAGAAATATAAGTACCGCACATAATAAATTCCTTTTACTAACGATTGCTGAGAATCAATAATAAAAGCTAAAAAAAAGTTCACTCAATACATTTTGGTGTCTTAAACAACGTTATATAAAGTTCTGGAATAAACTCTTTTGTCAACCATTGTTAAACTATTGTTAACCTAAACAAAATGTCTCAAGAACAGCAATGGATATAGTACATTTTATCGTAAATTAATTATGCCTTCTAAAAGTTAATTTTATTATACTATACGAAAAAAATGTTTTTGTTTAAGAGATAAGATCAATGGTTAATTTCATTATACTATGCGAAAAAAATGTTTTTGTTTATGAGATAAGATCAATGGTTGATACATATAACTTATAACTTGTACGACTGTTTTATTTGAGTAGTGCTTCAAGAGTTCAGTTGAAGCTTAACAATGGTTATACCATTTGTTAAATAATGTTGATGCCTGATAAATACGAATGAGAATTGTTGAATAAACACTTTCATGCAAATGTTGTTAAACAGCGGATGTTGAATAGATTCTCCAATTTTGAGTAAACAAAGGTTGAACAGCAGTTTTGATTCAAAATAAGATGACGGTTGATAAGCATTAAGCTTAATAGTGAATTTGAAGAAATGCTTTTACAAACTAGAATTAATACTTGGGTACAACATTCCCATAGAACGCTATTGATTTTTTTTTCATACGGACATTTCGTTACGAAGATATGAACGAAACAGTACTTGAAGGCCTATTATAATAGTAATCAAACAGTTTAGTCTCCGATTACATACTGAGCTATTTGTGTACCGATTTTAGTTTTGTTGGTGCCAAATCAAAGCTATGAAATCTCCAAATAACTGGTCAAAACTGTTCATTATGATTGGATAATCCTTCATGGAGATATGACCAAAACAATACCTGAGAGCACATAATTGTGAGATGAAAATATACTCGTTGCAGTGCAAAACCGAACAAGACCAATCACACCAATCGATGCCGCTTGCATTCTATTGTGTCGCATCTGTTGCGTTGTATTTCACATACAGCGGACAAGCCTCACTATGCGACTGTATAGAATTAGAGCAGCATCGATTGGCTCGAGTGGTCTGGTTTTGAACTGCAACGAGTATATTTAAAAATTACACAAAGTCTCCATTTACTCTTTTCAACGAACATGTACTTATTAAGCATCTTGAATCCATATCGATAATCAAAATTGAAGCTCAGGATTGAAGCTTTGTTAACGCCAAATTAAAGTTATAAAATCTTCAAATAACTGTTCAAAATTTCATTATGATAACTTCCCTTTTTACCCTTCTTACATCAATAGAAGGGTATTAAGATCGCTTGAAAACTCGACTTTTTATCCGAGGCCCACAGGGCCGAGTGTCATATACCATTCGACTAAGCTCACGAACTGAGCACATGTGTGTGTGTGTGTGTGTGTGTGTGTGTGTGTGTGTGTGTGTGTGTGTGTGTGTGTGTGTGTGTGTGTGTGTGTGTGTGTGTGTGCGTTACAAATAATGTCACAACGGTTTCTCAGCCATCTGTGAACCGATTTCAGTTCTGTTGACGGCAAATGGAAGCTAGAACATTCTCATAGAACGCTATTGATTTTTTTCTTATTCGAACATTTTGTTACGAAGATATGAACGAAACAGTACTTGAAGGCCTATTATAATAGTAATCAAACAGTTTAGTCTCCGATTACATACTGAGCTATTTGTGTACCGATTTTAGTTTTGTTGGTGCCAAATCAAAGCTATGAAATCTCCAAATAACTGGTCAAAACTGTTCATTATGATTGGATAATCCTTCATGGAGATATGACCAAAACAATACCTGAGAGCACATAATTGTGAGATGAAAATATACTCGTTGCAGTGCTTAACCAAACAAGACCAATCACACCAATCGATGCCGCTTGCATTCTATTGTGTCGCATCTGGTGCGTTGTATAGCACATACGGCGGACTAGCCTCACTATGCGACTGTATCGAATTAGAGCAGCATCGATTGGCTCGAGTGGGCTGGTTTTGAACTGCAACGCCTATATTCGAAAATGCTCCATTTACTATAACTACATAATTTTCAACGAACATGTACTTACTAAGAATCTTGAATCCATATCAATAATCACAATTGACGTTTAGGATTGTCTTATAATTTATTTTATGGACTGATTATATGGAATTTCTAATATATATGTAATTTTCCCTTTTATATAATCAACATAAACAGGTCGTAAAAGACTATTTATGGCAATATTTTAATCACATCGATGAACGTAGTGCTGGATTGACAAATAGTTCATTTTATAAACTGTATGTATGACATATCGAATATTCCTGGATCTTCCAGGAATTTCTGATGAAAATATGCATCCAGTACAATATTGGCCACATTTGAGTTCGTAGTTCTGGTGAAGTGTAAGAAGGGTTCAATTTCACCATCGGTGGATTAATGCGGGTTTTTTATACAAATGTAGCGTTTTCTTCATACTTTTAAGAAAAAATACGGATAAAATTATTCGTCACGGTTTCGGCGGAATTCTCGAACTTTTCCTGTAACACGGCTCATTAGGCGGCGCACACCTTCATCGTTCATCGTCTTAGCTATCTTATTCCACCAGGTCTTCATCTGATTGATGTCTTTGACAACCTTTCCCTTTGCCTTGAGTCTCCTCTTCATGATTACCCAGTATTTTTCAATAGGGCGGAACTGGGGGCAGTTGGGTGGGTTAAGGTTTTTCGGAACAACCTGGACCCCTTTCTCTGCCTACCATTCTTGAACGACTTTGCTGTAATGACAGCTTGCCAAATCTGGCCAAAACATTACGGGATGGTTGTGGGATCGAATGAACGGCAAAATTTGTTTTTGGAGACACTCTTTTTGGTATAGTTCCGACGTCATTGTTTTATTTGCAACGAAAACTTTCGTTTGTTTGCCACAGCTGCAAATGCCCTGCCAAATCATGAATTTTCGTGCAAATTTGTCGGCAAAAACAAACATCCTGCTGGAACATCCCCCCGAGCCGTTGCCAAGTAAAATTTTTGACCTGGTATTTGCCCGAAGTCAGCCTTGACATAGGTTTCATCGTCCATCAGAAGATACCCGTCGAACTTGGTCGTATAGATTCCGAGCACTATTCTGTTTTATGGTCCGATTTGGCTGTTTACTAGCTCGATACGACTTGATTCCTTCCCGGAGTCGAGTTCTCCTCACGGTACTATGTGCAGCACCGAATTTGCTGGCCAAATCACGATCCGACAGATTGGAATTCCTCTTAATCGTCTTCAAAATCTTACCACGCAGTTTCTGGTCGACAGTTCCACTCCGACGATTGGCTTGAGGCTTCCGAATCGTCGTCAATGTTTCCTTATACCGTTTGATAATGCGCCATTTTAGCTGTTTAGCTAGCCAAGATGCAGACCACAATGGATTTTCCAAATAACTGTGCAGCATTTTTTCCCTTCTTTCGGCTTCCATGTTGATTGTTTACAAAGCACAGTCGATTTGCGGAATGTCAAAAATACATACGTGAAGGTGACAAAATTCCCGACAACTGGGCGCCAAGAACTTCCAAATCCGTCCACCAGGAGCGCCACAATTTGAGCAAAAGTTTGTTCCAATTCTAAATGAAGCAAGCCTTAGGTTCACTTCTGTTGAACTTATTCTTTTGCGAAATACCCCCGCTCCCTCCTTGTTCGCCGATGAAACATCAGGGTAGGGTAACAAGAGCGCTTACAGCAAAACTGCAGCGAATCCTGAATGTTCTGTCAGAATACTTCACCAAATATAAGATCTGTATCAACGCGTATCGGCATCTTCCCACACTTCAATTTTCCCAGACTTATTCCGCCTGAAGATTGTAAAATTAGCTTAAACAACACAACGGTAGAATGGGCAAAATCAGCTGTCTATCTTGGCGTTACCCTAGAAGGCTAGCTTATTATCAGGGAGCAGGTTGACAAAACTGTCGCAAAGTGTAATGTTCTGTTGAAGCTACTGTACCCATTGATCAACAGAAGGTCTACATAACGTTAGGAGGTGTGAATGTAGTTTGCCTCCCCGTGGTTCACCTTGGTGTCGTCTCTTTCAGAACTGCTGGGTGACACCTAGAAGGAAATGGCGAGGTTTCAGCGGCACAGGATGTCTCCGTCCCATTAACATCGTGGCAGGCCTTCAGTACGTTGCAAAGATAACCATGGGATCACCATAGCGACTACTCAACATGGGCTTGGATAGCGGCTGGAGGGGGGCCCAACAGAATTGATGGTAATACCTCAGGAACGACCAACCCCAGGAGAAAGCGAATCCTTTCGCTAAAGGTGGCCTTGTGAGGTCCCCACCGCGTTAAACGGTGGGATCTGGCGTGTCCGACACTTGCGGAAGTACCACAGCATCGGAAGCAGGTGCCACCAAGCTAGGCGGGGCCATGGATGGGTCAGGACTCAGCAGTTGGACGCAATAATCAACTTTACGTCATCGCGCAACAACATTGCTAAGGACTTGAAACTTAGCCTCCTTAGGCTACGCGAAAAAGAGGGAAAAAAACTAAGAAAGAAATGGAAAAGTGACATGTGACCCGCAAACATTGCCGTGGATAGGCCCTCATCGTCAAGACTGAGGCGTATAAGTACTCCGAGATCTTGGAAACAATGCGCGGGAACGCTAAACTGCCGATCTAGGCGCCGATGTGCAGAGTATACGCCCGGTTTACAGAGACCTGGCAAGACTCGCAGTGCAAGACGATCCAGTGTAAAAACCTGGATGAGATCACCGAGGTAGACGAGATCTTCAATGCACTGAAGGAACAATGCAAGTTGAGGTTACCCCTGCAGACAAACGTCTGCAGAAGGCTCCTCTCGGAACCCAGGTGGCAACCATAGGGGTAGCGGAAAGTGGCGAAAATGAAGGTAGAATGGTCTATATGCCCACTCACATATGCCTACACCAGACGCCGAAGACATGCTTCAGATACCTAGAGAGCGGGCACATGTTCTGGGAGTGCAAAGGCCAAGACAGGAGCAACATGTGCAGAAAGTATGGCAGCACAAGTCACAAGGGGCGGTACTACAAAGTTCCCCCAAATGCTTGATGTGCGCCAGGAACACGGATAAGAAGCAACTCCATTGGGGGGCGGGGAGGGGCAAGTGCCAAGCCAATATGGGAATTCCAACGAGCCAATCGTAATGCAGGTAACCCAACTAAATCTGAACCATTGTGAGGCCACCCAGCAGCTGCTGTGTTAGGCAGCTCGGGAATCAGCATCGCATATCGCCATTATTCCCGACCCATACCGCATTCCAGCCGGACAGGTCCAATATGGCGGCATTATGGACGATGGGCAAGTTTCCGGTTCAGGAGGTTTTCAACAAGTAATTCGTGTTTTTATGCGTGTTAAATTGGGATTATTATGTCGTGTTTAGTGCGTTTAGTTAATTATTGTATCGTTCGTTATTCCGGAATACATTTTGTTTGTCTGTTGCCTAATCGCGAGTGTGCGAATGTGTTTCGGGCTTTTCTGGGATATATCTCGACTCACCGCAAAAGATTATTCTAGGTGTGTGAGAAATGTGCAGAGTTGTTCGAAAATTCACATCTCCGTCCATAGAGGCAATAAGCAATCTGCACAGTAAAATAAAGCAGTTTTCGCATTTGCCCGAGCCTTGTGTTCAGTCGCTATAAATTAAAACTGGCCCCAGATCGGTCCTATCCGCGGTGCCAAACGACTTCGTGGACCTTATTTGGCACATAAGGTAACCGAATGCCAATTTTGGTCTAAACAGCTATACAACAGTGTAAAGTCTGTTTGAGTCTGCGCAAAGGGTACGAACAAATCAAGCATAACTTTTCAATAAGACGTATGTCGCAAATGTAAACAAATCGAGTTTTTCACTCAATCGTGTCATAAATAACACCCTTAATGTAGTAGTAATTGCCAAATAATATTATCAAAATTATTCAGTTATGTGCACCAAATTTCATATGCGACCTATTTGATCTTATTAAATGTTATGCAAATAGTTCAGATACACCACACAGCAAGCCGACGTATCTGCGCTTAAAAATTATACCTGGTGTATCTGACATGAAGCAAGTGCTAAACGTTCTCAAATACCGACGAATCCAACCGGTGTATGTTTCAAGCAAGATGTCACACTGACGTATCTAACACGGTGTATGTGTATGATATGAATACAAACCGGTGTGTGTGTTGATTATCTCACAAATAGAGCGAAAGTGAATGAAATTCAGGATTTTTACTTCTTTTAATTCTTATTAACCCTGACAGAATGAAAAGATCGAATAAAACTTTAGGTAGAGTTAAATAGAATTTAATGGAAGCATCTGGAACTTCTATCATATTTTTCTCAATTCCTATCAAATGTTTGATACGTCTATTTGAAAAGTTATGCTTGAAATGTTTTGCTCTACCTGTCTCGCATACGGCCGGATGTCACAAATTAGCAAGTTTTAGCCATGGTGAAAGCAAACCTTGACACGACCCAGTACCCGGAGGCTGTCAAACTGGTTGACAAAAGAAGTGACACCAGGAGCATGACCTTTGTCTCATTCATAGTCGGACATCATAAAAGACAAACGCACTGGATCCATTGACGTAGCCTTGAGAATGAAACGATAAACTACATTTCATCACACGTTTATATCCCGGAACGCACCGATAACAGCACTATGGAACCCCTAATGGGAGGGTTCTAACTGCTGTGCATCATAGGTTTATCAGTAGCAGTGTCGAAGTGTCCAACGGAGAAATGGTAGAACAGGTATGTGTATCGACGAAGATTGGTTCCAACAGACTATTGTTTTGTGCCATTTATGTTACTCCAAACAAAAGTAAGGATCTCAGTATATTGAACGAGCATATTGAGTCGATCCTACTGATGTGTGGTGACTATTACCAATCTGGAGTGACCTGAAATTATTCTAATGGCCAGATTCAACCCGTGAACTCTATATCTTCATCGAGAGCTAGTACGATATTGATTGATGGTATGGATTTCTTCAACATGCATGAAAGAAATCTCGTGCACCTTGGACGCATTCTTGATTTGTTCTTTAGCCCAACGGATCTTCCTATTAAAATCTCTAGTTCTGTTCCACCACTCTTACCAATTGACTTTCATCACCCGCCACTGGTTGTCTATGTTCCATTTTTAGTTGATGACGGTGTACCATTGCATGGTGTGATTGAGAATTGAGCTGGCGTTAGATTACAAAAAAACTACAAGGTACAGCCCAATGGGGTTGTACGCAGAGGTGACGTAGGACTACGATGCAGTGTGCAATCTAGATCGCTTGATTGTTTAAACGTTTCGTTCCAAATCTTATTTCCATACACTAAACTTTTCGCACTACAACATTAATTATTTTATATGGGCAGTCTTGATATCTACATTCATACATCTTGTGTTCCCAAAACTTTAAAGGTGAGAATTGTCCTTCGCAAGGTCAATTCTCTTTAGAAAATTACAACAACGTATATGAGTTGGTCGTAACGTAGCTTAAGCTGCAATTTTATTTTAATTATAATTTCAAAGTAATAAATCAGTGTGCTGTATCTACTCACATAAATCGGTTTGCAGGTAGGGATTTTAAGCACAACTCTGCCGCACTGCTTGTGTTCGTATGTTCCTGCATGAGTGTTTATAGGTTAGGTTATATTATTATAATAGAACTAGGAAACTTACAATTTGTGGTTTATAATAATAGATATGAGAAACTTTGCAATTTTTGCATTTTGCGTGAGCTTACTAACACTGTATAGGGAATTAATTTTTAGCTATTCAATGAAAATTTAGTAATATTTAAACTAGCATACACTTCGAAGAGATATTGTTTTGAGAATGAATCAATGGAGCATGACGCATGGTATTTTGTTATGTCAATTTGACACTCCTGTCAACGATCGGTTCGATCGTCACTCCATCGTGACCAGAAGTGTTGCCAGTATCAACATCCTCTCCCCCGTAAAACTGGCCACCAGGTTCAGTTTTACGATCACCATCAACCTCTAGAACAGCCAGCCTAGCCACTGGTCTGCGCATAAGCCCCCTCGCAGTTCAGACGATAGCTTGTCGAATCCTTCCTTCCACCCCTTTGATTACTTGGACAATACGGCCTCTTGTCCACTCGTTCCTCTTGCCTTCGTCTACTATGACCACTAACTGTCCCTCGGTTATAGGCTTCACCTCGCCACACCACTTCGGTCGCTTCATCAGCGTTGGGAGATACTCTCTAATCCACCTCTTCCAAAACACGTCGAGCTGATGCTGCACTTGGTTCCACGATGAGCGTAGAGCCTCTGCTGGATCGACTGCTGGTTGCCGTACTCCACTTGAGTTCCCTAACAGTAAATGGTTCGGTGTAAGCACCTCAGATGCTCCCAACGCCAGTGGCAGATATTTCAATGGACGGCTGTTGACAACTGCTTCGGCCTCAACCATAAATGTCTCCAAAGCCTCGTCGTCTAACTTGCGGTTGTTGTTGTAGGCTGTTTCGACGGCAGTTTTGATGGAGCGCACCATCCTCTCCCAAGCTCCACCAATGTGTGGAGTTCCGGGAGAGTTGAATACCCAGTTCGTAGTAGCAACCGTAAAGGTAACAGCCATCTCTTCAACTTGCTCTTTCAAAAGTCTGCTTGCTCCTTGGAAATTGGTATCATTATCGGAATAGATTTCCGCAGGTGATCCTTGTCGGCAGATGAATCGCCTGATCACGCAGGATACCGTCGATAGATTGTGAGCCACCCAACGTGCACCGCCCTTATCGTTGAACAAGTAAACAGGGCAATCCAGCGTTTTGCATTGCCTTTTCACTGTTAGGGGCCCAAAGAAATCTAGGCCGGTATATGTAAACGGACGTACAAATGATGCCATCCTTGCTAGTGATAACGGGGCCATGCGGGGAACCTTGGGCAAGCACTTGTAGATCCGGCACCATTGACATGCCTTCGCTGCACTGGTAACCGCTGTCCTTAGCCTTGGGATGTAGTATCGCTGGCGAAGCTCGTTCACAATAATTTCCGAGTTGCCGTGTAGATATCTACGACGGTAGCTGTCTAGTAGCAAAGCGGTGAATGTGTCATTCCTAGGAAGTATCACTGGAAACTTCATTTCCTCCTAGATGTTTGGTGCCGCTCCAATTCTGCTATCCACTCGAAGAATATCTTCTTCGTCCAGGATTGGACACAGCTGATAGAGAGAACTGGTTTTCTCCAAAGGCATCTGCTCGTTCGTTGACGCCAATTTATTCCATTTAAGGACCACTATCTCGTCCGGAAAGCATCGTAGTTGCGCCTCTCGGATAAGAAAATTTCCCGCCCTCCTGTATTCTTCTGAAGTTAGCGGTCCCGCTGATCGTTCTTGTATGGAAATCTTCTTCTTGAGGTTTTTAATAAATCGAAATACGTAAGCGACCGAACACATAGCTTTAGATAACCGAGAAAAAATTCTCAATTCCACTATTCGCTCCGGAGTCTGTATCGCGTGCTTCACATAGCAAGGACGTAGTTCTTCTTCTGTTGGTGGCGTAGATATTCTCTGCGTTGACCATTCTGATTCTGGCAGCCGTAGAAATAGTGGACCGTTAAACCAGACACTGTTTGCAGTTAGATCTGGACCGTTTCCCCACTTGGTCGCAATGTCCGCCGGATTTTGCTTGGAGGGGACCCACCGCCAATTTTGCACGTCGGTTATCGTCAACAGTTCTCCAACCCTGCATGCGACGAATTTCTTGCGATGCGCAGTGTGTGATTTTCTTCGACAAACTGCGATAGTCGAGATCCAAGCACGGCTGCCATTAACTCTAAGCGAGGAATCGATTGTGTCTTCAGTGGGGTCACCTTCGTCTTTGCAGTTACAAGAACACACTCTGGGGATCCATCAGTGCTCCAAGTCCGAAAATATGCTGCTGCACAGTACGCTGATTCACTGGCGTCTACGAAAATGTGAAGCTGTAGATTTCGATACGCCTTGGTAGCACCGAGGCAATAGCATCGTGGAACTTGCAGGCTTTTAACATCTTCAAATAATCCCGTCCAGTTTTTCCACTTTTTATACAGATCTTCGTTTATCTACTCGTCCCAGTGTATTCCCTCTATCCATATTTCTTGTAGAAGAACCTTCCCATGCACTATGAACAAACTTAGTAGGCCCAGCGGATCAAAGAGTGACATCAAGCATTTCAACATTTGCCTTTTCGTGGGATGTTCGCCGCTGTTGATCATTTCAGCGAGCTCCTGCTTCATCGCGGTTGAG
Source organism: Aedes japonicus (assembly GCA_034211315.2). Lineage (NCBI taxonomy): Eukaryota > Metazoa > Arthropoda > Insecta > Diptera > Culicidae > Aedes > Aedes japonicus. The sequence continues at coordinate 73,428 of JASCZW010002366.1, read as the reverse complement.
AAACTGAAAGCATCTTCTTGTGTCATCCACAGAAGCCCGAGTACCCTCTCAAAGTTGTGCTGTTTGTCTGCCAATGCCTTATCTTCGCCAGGCTTGGTTTCATCTAATGCTCTCAAGACGTCGCTGCTATTTGAAAGCCAGTTTCTCAACTCGAAACCACCTTGTTGTGGATGAAACGCATTTCTTGGGACACCTTGGTTGCTTCCTCTACGGATTCGTAGCTCTCCAACGAGTCGTCGACGTAATGGTTCTCCACAATACCTGCAACAGCTCCGGGATACATATCTTTGAACTCATTAGCATTTTTGTTCTTAATGTATTGAGCTGACGCCGGGGAGCATGTAGAGCCGAATGTCGCAACGTCCATCACAAACACCAATGAAGAAAGGCAGGGGTCGTTGCGCCAAATGAAGCGCTGGGAGTGACGATCTTATTTGCGTATATAAATTTGGTGGAGCATTTCCTTTATGTCAGAAGAGACACCCACTTTGAACTAACGAAAACGTAACAGGACACCTGGAAGCGATATCAGATAATCGGGTCCGTTTAGAAGTACAGAGTTGAGGGAGATCCCGTTTACGGCCGCTTTAGCGTCCCAAATCATGCGGACCTTTTCTGGCTTTCGAGGGTTCATTACTGCCCCTAGCAGCAAGTACCATACACGCCGCATATCGGCGCTAGATAGTTCCTCTTCGGTTGCTGGATGAGAGAAGCCTTTGAGCTGGTAATCCTCCAATTGATGCTGCAGCGCTTGTTTGAGTTCAGGATTCCGATTCATCCGTCTTTCTAGACATTGAAGGCGTCGTAGGGCCTTGCCATAACTGTCAGACAGCTCATCATCGTCAAATTTCCATAAAAGACCGGTTTCAAAGCGCTTACCGACTCTAACTGTGGTATTCTCAACAATCCGTTGAGCGCGCTTCTCTGCTTCGGATATAAGTGGTGTGGCAACCTGCACTCCATCTTCGTCTGTGGTGAAGAAGTCCTTGACCAGCTCGTGCAGCGTCTGATCTGATGCTGTCGCACACCCACAGGCATGACAATTTACTGACGACTTTTGCCCGTTTTTCGCTTCACCGCCGTATACACACCAACCCAGCTGAGTTTTTGTAGCAACGGGTTCGCGCCAATGGCCTTCTCGTATTTTCAACGGAAGCCTTAAATCTAAGTTGTTAACTCCAATCAGCAGTTTTGGGATCTCCTTGGTGTAGCTCATGATTGGAAGGCCTTTCAGATGCACGAACTGTTCAGAAAGACACTCGTAAGACAGTGTTTGGATCGGCAGCGATAGATGCTTTACGGATTGAACTTCTTCCAGCGGATACTTCCTTCCTTCAGACGATGAAATTGTCAGAGACATCTGTTTTGACTCTTTCTCCATCCTCGTCACGTTTGCGGTCCACAGCAGACAAAGCGGCTTCGTAACACCGTTGACGCCAAGCGGTTCGATCAGGCTGTCCTCAATTAACGTAAGAGATGATCCGTCGTCAAGGAACGCGAAGGTGTTCATCTTTCCTTTGGGTCCGTGTAAAGTCACTGGAGAGCAGCGACCGTTGAATCTGACGGTGAGAGTGGTTTTCAGCTGTATTTACCAATGGTTGCACCTCTGTATCCTTACTGCTTCGCGACGAATGTAGAAGTGGATGATGACGGAACTCGCAACCGTTTGTTCCACAGTTGCCGGATTTCCTGCAGCTTCTTCTACCGTGTGCATTCAGACAATTACGCAGAGTCCACCAGATTGTACACACTTCCAGCGTCCATCAACCGAGGAAGACTTGAAAGTTCGACAATCCTGGATACGGTGGCCGGTTCTCTTGCACGCGGGACACGCTTCTGCTCTTTCACGATTCGTCGATGAGTTGTTACCTTCGATGAGTTTCGACTCACTATGATGAGTATTGACACTTCCTCTCGGCTTCGAGTTGTTCTTTACGGAGGTACTGGATCTTGCACTGCTAGTGGAGTACACGGTAACTTGGCTCATTGCTTTCACTACACCGGACATGAAGGTACCGAACGTTTTTAGATTCACTTCCGAAAATCCTCGGAGATATGCGCCCCATTTCATTTGAAGATGCGGTTGCAGTTTTGCAACGAGTTCGGCGAGGAGAGAAGGGTTTGACAGGTGTGCGATTTTTCCCGCCACTTCAAGGTGATCATAGAGACTCTGTATAGACATCCCGAAATCGATAATAGATTGAAACATTTCTACTCTGGGTGAAGGCGTGGAGCGAACCTTGTCTAGGAGAGCTGAAATCAGGCCGACCATAGAGCAAATGAAGAGTTTCCATGATATGAGGCACCGATTCAGGCAGAAGTAGTCGGCTTTGTACAGCCTCGTATGCTTCACCCCTTAGCCATCGCTGAAGGCGGCATAAATTTTCGGCACTAGAGTATCCACAAGCGAGAGTAGTGTTTATAAAACTGCCTATGAATACTGGCCAATCGGAAGGATTTCCAGAAAAGAGAGGTAAGTCACGTGGCATGACTTGTCTGGCAACTAATTGCGAGGGCGAGGGGGTGAACGTGGCTATATTTGCATTTATCAATGGTGATGGGCTTTTTTTTTGGCAACACTGTGTGTTTATTTTGATTCGCTGTTTTTATTGACTGTTATTATTTACTGTTTTATCTGTGTAATCGCTCGTGATAATAACATCAGAATACCGTTTCGAACGTCTTTCGACCTATACTCGCGCGCGATAGTGAAAATTCGAACATTATCGTCGTGATTTGCTGTTTTGTTCATGTGAGTGCATTGTTGTGGTATTGCAGGTGAAACCGTGGAATCTTTGTCTTCTTACCCACCACCACGCATTATTTTTTCGACCGCTGCGCCATCTGGAAGATTTTTCTGGCAGGAATTGCTTGCAAGCTCACGCATGCAAGGCTCTTTATGATTGCATACCCAAAGGCAATTCATCGTTTTTCACCACGCTACGCTTTTTGATTGCATAACAAAGGCAGTTCAACTTTTTTTTCACCACGAGAACGCTTTGCGATAATTTATTGATCGTACTACTAGCTACAAAATGAATAGCACGTGCAAATCCTGTGAAAGCGAGATTTCTGAAATGAAACTCACCTGCCAAGGATTTTGTAATGCCGAATACCATCCTCGATGCGGCGGGATTTCTACATCTGTTTTGGATGAAATCAGCAAATATCATCAGTTATTTTGGCTTTGCAAATCGTGCTCTACTCTGATGAGAGATATGCGTGTTCGCAACTCAATTCGATCCGCCTACGAATCTGGCCAAGAAGTTGTTCTCAGCAAGCATAACGAAATCGTCGAAAACCTTAAGTTGGTAATCATGAACGAGCTGAAAACCGAAATACGGAACAACTTTACTGCGCTAATCAACTCCAACTCATTAACGCCGAGGTCTTCAAAGCGCACCGAAAATGCTAATGTTTCCGTTCGTCGTCGACTTTTCGGCAGACCAGAATCGAAAAAGCCTCCACAAGAACCGCTCATGTGTGGCTCAGCCGAATCAGTATCCCCATCACTCGGCAATTTGGCGGCCGTAAATCAAGCTTCGAGCCAAAAGTTTTGGCTATACCTGTCACGAATTTCCCGCAATGTAACCGTCGAGCAGGTACGAAGCTTAGCAACGAAACGCCTTGGCACCAACGACGTTGAGGTTTTACGATTAGTAGCCAACGGAAAGGACGTCAGCTCTATGTCTTTCATCTCCTTCAAAATTGGACTGAGTGCAGATCTGAAGGAAAAAGCTCTCTCATCATCAACGTGGCCGAAAGGTATCTACTTCCGGGAATTCAAGGATAGCAGATCAGCCGCAAATTTTTGGAAACCTTCTCAAACTCCGACTCTTGCATCACGGGGGAACCGTACGTCTCGAACTGTTCAGTCGGCGTCGGGAGATGGCACCATGGAGGAGGAATAACTAAACCGCGACGCGCAGTAATCAGTACCATGGAGACCTCTTCTCAGTTCGACACAGTCCCGCCTTTTGCTGTCGTCGTTCATCGTAGTCGTCGCGGTCCTGATGTTGTTTCTGACGAAGAGGTTCTCCAAACTGCGAATTCAGGCAAGTACCCGCAATTTGTAGAACGTACTCTTCCTGATGAATCTTCCGATTCCAGCGTTCTTTCTCCTGCCGATGCTCCTACTAGACCGCTGTTTTCAACGTCCACCAACCCGCTACACACCTGTTATTTCACCCAAGCACGTCATCAACATTCATCGACCGTAACTTCAACCGGTTTGGGACGCACGTCACAAAGCAGTATGGAAGCCCTGGACCCTCCTAGCTCAGCTGTGCCCAATGCTAGTCTCAACGATGTTCCAAATGCTAGTTCCAGCCATCAAAGTCGTCCCGGCCCTGGGTCTAGTGATGGGGACAGGGCTCTCCAAGCTGCCATCTATGGCAAGTATCCTTTACCTAATGACGTTGCTCGGTCTGATGCTGCCTCACCTTTCAGATCGCTGCCTGCCGAATCCTCTGCCCCCTCATTGACAGCCCTTCTGTACTACCAGAACGTAGGTGGTATCAACAGTTCGCTCGCCGAGTACCAGCTGGCATGCAGTGACGCGTGCTACGATGTTTACGCCTTCACGGAAACCTGGCTTAATATAAACACATCATCGAAGCAACTGTTCGACGACACGTATAATGTCTACCGGCTAGACCGATCGTCGCTCAATAGCAACAAGAAATCTGGTGGTGGAGTTCTTCTTGCCGTGCGCTCAAAATTCAAATCTCGACTTCTGAAGTCTCCAGAAGACTCAACCATTGAACATCTTTGGGTGGCGATATCCACTAAAACCGGGACTCTGTTTATTTGCGTGGTCTATATTCCCCCCGATCGTGTTAGCGTCAGAAGTCTTATCGAAAAGCACGCTCTTTCTTTGGATTGGATCGTGTCTCAAATGGGACCCAGCGACAATATCGTCATCGTGGGAGATTTTAACCTCAGCACAATTTCATGGAACATCGATACTAACGGCTTCCGCTATCCAGACAATTCCTGTTCGTCATTCAGACCGGCTTCTCTCTCCTTGCTTGACGCTTACTCTACCGCCAGACTTCGGCAAATTAATGGCATTCCTAACGCAAATAACCGTTTGCTGGATCTTTGTTTCATCAGCGAAGAATATGGCCGAAGATGTTCCGTTCTTCAAGCTCCGGCACCGCTTGTGAAAAGCTGCAGAAATCATTCCCCTCTGCTTCTGACACTGGAATTTAAACCTAAGTACAGCTTCCATGACGACATCGAAAAAGTTTATTATGACTTCATCCATACTGATTTTGAGCAAATGAACAAATTTTTCGCCGGCGTGAATTGAAACACGACACTTGCAAACGGGGATGCGAATTTGGCTGCTTCGACTATGTGTAGTATTTTGCTGTACGCCGTTGATCAATTCGTGCCTAAGAAACTCAACCGTAAGCCTCCCAAACCTGCTTGGTCTAATTCCGATCTCAAACATTTGAAACGTGTTATCTGGGCTGCTCTTAGGAAACACAGCATATATCGCACCGATTCAACGTGGACAATCTATGCACGCGCCAACGACAATTACAAACACCTCAATAACCGCTTATACAACTCGCATCAGTCTCGATTGCAGAGTCGGCTCAAAACGAAACCGAAAAGCTTTTGGCGGTTCGTGAATGAACAACGGAAGGAAACCGGTTTACCCTCCAATATGACTGACGGCATAAATGAAGCTGACTCTGTCGCGGATATCGCCAACTTGTTCCGTAATCAGTTCAGTAGTGTCTTCTGTGAGGAAACTCTGGATGCCGAGGGCCTCGAAGCTGCTACTAGCAATGTTCCCCGCTTATCTGTATTTGGGTCTGCTTTCACTATCCATAGTGATATGGTAGTTTCAGCCGGGAAGCAGATGAAAAATTCAACTGGATGCGGTCCTGATGGTATTCCTTCAATTGTTCTGAAACGTTGCCTTAACACACTCGCTGCACCCTTGGCTACGGTTTTCAATTTGTCATTGACTTCCGGTGTGTTTCCCGAATGCTGGAAAGAGTCGTTTGTTTTTCCAATACATAAAAAGGGATGCAAACGATCCGTCGCCAACTATCGTGGAATTGCTGCACTAAGTGCTGTATCTAAGCTATTCGAACTGATTGTTCTCCAAAGGCTGGTCCATGACTATTCACACACTATTTCTTCTGACCAACACGGTTTTATGCCCAAGCGCTCAACGGCGACCAACCTTACCGTATTTACATCGTTCATCATCCGTGAAATGGAACGCGGTCATCAAGTAGACGCCATATACACAGATCTCTCTGCGGCCTTTGATAAAATGAACCATCAGATTGCAATTTCCAAATACGACAAAATGGGGGTTCACGATCAATTGTTGAACTGGCTCCGCTCATACCTGACTGTCCAGAAGACGCCCAATTTCTTCAGCAGGAACTACAAGTCTTCGACGACTGGTGCCGGATCAACAGAATGTCCTTAAATATATCCAAATGCTCGACTATCTCTTTTGGCCGAAAACGTGTGATGTATCTCCACGACTACATCCTTCGAGGAACGCGCTTAAAACGTGAAACAATAGTAAAGGATCTGGGAGTAATGCTAGACACCAAACTGTCATTCGAGAACCACATTGCCTATATAGTTTCTAAAGCCTCATCGCAGCTAGGATTCATCTTCCGCTTCGCAAAAAACTTCAAAGATGTTTATTGTCTGAAGACACTGTACTGCTCTTAGGTTCGTCCTTTTTTGGAGTACTGCGCTGTCGTTTGGTCCCCTTTCTACCAAAATGCAGTCCAGAGGATCGAAGCCGTTCAGTGGAAGTTTATACGTTTTGCTTTACGACAACTTCGTTGGCTAGACCCTCGCAGATTGCCAAGCTACGAAAGCCGGTGTAAGCTCATTAAGCTGGAGTTATTGGAAGGGAGGCGTATGGTGGCCAAAGCGTGTTTCGTTGGTGACCTTCTTCAGGGAAACATCGACTGTTCCACTTTACTTAGTCTCTTGAACATCAACACTCGACGACGAAACCTACGTTTACAATCATTCTTCATTAACCGGCACTCAAGGACCAACTACGGCAAACACAAACCTGTGCTAAGCATGGCTCGTGTCTTCAACAGCTTTTATAACGTGTATAATTTTAATGTATCCCGTGAGGTTAATAAGCGTTGTTTCCGAAGATGTATGTGTTAATTGTTGTATGTAATGTAAGTTTAGCTTATTGTCATTGGGATAAGCATTTTTATCTGTTGACGAATCAATAATAAATAAATAAATAAATAAATAAAATAAAGCAATGCTACCAAATTGCATCATCAAATGGCGGAGGTTCCCGTCGTTATTGAATGGTGGCTTATTTGCTTGCAGAAGATAATTGTCTGGCTTACCTGGTGGCTCAGGGGATGATACTTCTCTGTCGTAAGATTTAGAAGGCGCAGTAGGTACCGGCGTATGCAGGTATGCTGGCCTAGATGTACTTGCTGACACGGGTACACAAGTAGATGTCGGTTGGCATACCAGCGGATATGCAGGATTCGTGGGTACACGGGTTGGTACCGAAACTGATGTAAGCACCGCTGCAGGGTGAAACGTTGACCCAGGCCCTGCGCCTGCTATAGATGCGCCGACGTAGGATGGCACCGGTTCAACCTGTTTCTCTGATTGATGATGCGATACGAAAGCATGTCGATCCACTGATATAGACTGTGCTACTGATACTGACGAGTGACCGAGGCGGCAGCAAGAGCCGGCATGAATGGCAGAAAACCTGTCGTCGGTCGCTGTTGTACACTCGTCGTTGAAAACATCGGGGTGAAAAACTATGCTGAATTCTGCGGCAGCACTCATGACAATCGTGCTGATGTTGATGAAGGCTTGAGTCCGACGACGTCTGGTGGCATCAACGTAGATGGAAGTGCCGGTGCGGGAAACAAACCTGTAGAAGCTTCGGGGTGTTTAAGGGTACCGGAGCGGGCATCCCAAATGGCATTGACGTAGGCACATTTGCTGTTGCTGGAGTGGATGATCAAACGGTTGGTGGGGGTGCTCGCTACATGGGCGGCACATGCGACGGGGTTAATTGTGCCAGGGCTACATTTCCGACAATTCTGTTGAAAATGGCTTTCCGGGCTAGATCTCTATCCTGTTTCGGATCCATTTCCGAAACGTCGCTGTTTGGGTAGCGCTGAGTGGGCAGTGATGGATGTTTTAGGGGGCTCTGCTGATTCCTTCCGTCGAGCAGCTATTCTAGAGATGGCTCATGACCGCTAGCGGTAGTAGCGTTCTGTTTCGTCTGGCTAGATGGTGCTGGCGGCTTTGATGAAAGAACTGCGTCCGTTGATGTGGAAACGTTGGTGTTCTCCGTTTGCTCTGCGCATTTGTTATGTCAATTTGACACTCCTGTCAACGATCGGTTCGATCGTCTCTCAATCGTGCCAGAAGTGTTGCCAGTGTCAACATCTTGCTTTGATTAGAAATAAAGGGTGATACGGTCAAAATTTGGTCAAGGAAAAACGCGTGTAAATCGGTGAAATCGTTTATTTAAAAAATCAAATTAAATTTCTTTTTCAAGTTCAATTAGTATAAAATTCAGGAAAAATACTCAGTTAGGCTTCCGCTTTTCCAAATCCGAATTGCCGGGCCTTAGCTTGACCCCTGCCATCAGATTTTGTACAGCCACCTTGTCCACCTTCGGAAAGCCAGTTTGCCTTGAACTGCTGCTCGTCCTTAGCAGTTTTTTTGGTCTTCTTTAGGTTCCGCTTGACAATAGCCCAGTATTTCTCAATTGGGCGGAGCTCTGGCGTGTTGGGAGGGTTCTTGTCCTTGGGAACCACCTGCACGTTGTTGGCGGCGTATCACTCCATGGCCTTTTTACCGTAATGGCAAGATGCCAAATCCGGCCAAAACAGTACGGAACAACCGTGTTTCTTCAGGAAAGGCAGCAGACGTTTATTCAAACACCCTTTCACGTAAATTTCTTGGTAGACAGTCCCGGAAGCTATGAAAATGCTGCTTTTCAAGCCACAGGTACAGATGGCTTGCCAAACCAGATATTTCTTTGCGAACTTTGACAGTTTCGTGTGCTTGAAAATATCTGCTACCTTTCCCCTTCCTTTTGCCGTATAAAACTCCTGTCCCGGAAGTCGCTGGTAGTCGGCTTTGACGTAGGTTTCGTCGTTCATTACCACGCAGTCAAACTTCGTCAGCATCGTCGTGTACAGCCTCCGGGATCGCGCTTTGGCCGTCGTATTTTAACTAGAAATTAGAAGAAGAATTAGTATCTTCCATTTAATTCCAACTACCTTTGCTTATCTTCGATAGATACGCGTATTTCGTCTACAATGTGCAGACTTCTTCAGTGTCTCGTACTAATAACTCGACTGTGCACATTGTAGACGAAATACGCGTATCTGTCGAAGATAAGCAAAGGTAGTTGGAATTAAATGGAAGATACTAATTCTTCTTCTAATTTCTAGTTACAGGTATTCCACTAAACAGCTCAAACCCTCTAGGATTCGTCGTATTTTGTTTATCATCGTGATTTGGAGTCACTACCTTCTTGTAAGTCGATAGTCCGGCTCGTTTTTTGGCTCGATGCACGGTTGTAGATGATACACCCAGCTTATTTGCGGCATCTCGGAGAGATAGGTTAAGGTTTCGCTTGAAACTACCGGCAACTCTCTTTGTCGTCTCAGTGGCTTCCGGTTTTCGATTTCCCCCCGATCCAGTGACATCCGGCGTTCCACAAGGCAGCCACCTTGGTCCATTCATTTTCCTTTTATACATGAACGACGTGAACTTGGTCCTCAGATGCCTGAAATTATCCTACGCGGATGACCTAAAACTGTACTACGTCATAAAATGTCCAGAAGACGCCCAATTTCTTCAGCAGGAACTACAAGTCTTCGACGACTGGTGCCGGATCAACAGAATGTCCTTAAATATATCCAAATGCTCGACTATCTCTTTTGGCCGAAAACGTGTGATGTATCTCCACGACTACATCCTTCGAGGAACGCGCTTAAAACGTGAAACAATAGTAAAGGATCTGGGAGTAATGCTAGACACCAAACTGTCATTCGAGAACCACATTGCCTATATAGTTTCTAAAGCCTCATCGCAGCTAGGATTCATCTTCCGCTTCGCAAAAAACTTCAAAGATGTTTATTGTCTGAAGACACTGTACTGCTCTTAGGTTCGTCCTTTTTTGGAGTACTGCGCTGTCGTTTGGTCCCCTTTCTACCAAAATGCAGTCCAGAGGATCGAAGCCGTTCAGTGGAAGTTTATACGTTTTGCTTTACGACAACTTCGTTGGCTAGACCCTCGCAGATTGCCAAGCTACGAAAGCCGGTGTAAGCTCATTAAGCTGGAGTTATTGGAAGGGAGGCGTATGGTGGCCAAAGCGTGTTTCGTTGGTGACCTTCTTCAGGGAAACATCGACTGTTCCACTTTACTTAGTCTCTTGAACATCAACACTCGACGACGAAACCTACGTTTACAATCATTCTTCATTAACCGGCACTCAAGGACCAACTACGGCAAACACAAACCTGTGCTAAGCATGGCTCGTGTCTTCAACAGCTTTTATAACGTGTTTAATTTTAATGTATCCCGTGAGGTTAATAAGCGTTGTTTCCGAAGATGTATGTGTTAATTGTTGTATGTAATGTAAGTTTAGCTTATTGTCATTGGGATAAGCATTTTTATCTGTTGACGAATCAATAATAAATAAATAAATAAATAAATAAAATAAAGCAATGCTACCAAATTGCATCATCAAATGGCGGAGGTTCCCGTCGTTATTGAATGGTGGCTTATTTGCTTGCAGAAGATAATTGTCTGGCTTACCTGGTGGCTCAGGGGATGATACTTCTCTGTCGTAAGATTTAGAAGGCGCAGTAGGTACCGGCGTATGCAGGTATGCTGGCCTAGATGTACTTGCTGACACGGGTACACAAGTAGATGTCGGTTGGCATACCAGCGGATATGCAGGATTCGTGGGTACACGGGTTGGTACCGAAACTGATGTAAGCACCGCTGCAGGGTGAAACGTTGACCCAGGCCCTGCGCCTGCTATAGATGCGCCGACGTAGGATGGCACCGGTTCAACCTGTTTCTCTGATTGATGATGCGATACGAAAGCATGTCGATCCACTGATATAGACTGTGCTACTGATACTGACGAGTGACCGAGGCGGCAGCAAGAGCCGGCATGAATGGCAGAAAACCTGTCGTCGGTCGCTGTTGTACACTCGTCGTTGAAAACATCGGGGTGAAAAACTATGCTGAATTCTGCGGCAGCACTCATGACAATCGTGCTGATGTTGATGAAGGCTTGAGTCCGACGACGTCTGGTGGCATCAACGTAGATGGAAGTGCCGGTGCGGGAAACAAACCTGTAGAAGCTTCGGGGTGTTGTAAGGGTACCGGAGCGGGCATCCCAAATGGCATTGACGTAGGCACATTTGCTGTTGCTGGAGTGGATGATCAAACGGTTGGTGGGGGTGCTCGCTACATGGGCGGCACATGCGACGGGGTTAATTGTGCCAGGGCTACATTTCCGACAATTCTGTTGAAAATGGCTTTCCGGGCTAGATCTCTATCCTGTTTCGGATCCATTTCCGAAACGTCGCTGTTTGGGTAGCGCTGAGTGGGCAGTGATGGATGTTTTAGGGGGCTCTGCTGATTCCTTCCGTCTGGCAGCTATTCTAGAGATGGCTCATGACCGCTAGCGGTAGTAGCGTTCTGTTTCGTCTGGCTAAATGGTGCTGGCGGCTTTGATGAAAGAACTGCGTCCGTTGATGTGGAAACGTTGGTGTTCTCCGTTTGCTCTGCGCATTTGTTATGTCAATTTGACACTCCTGTCAACGATCGGTTCGATCGTCTCTCAATCGTGCCAGAAGTGTTGCCAGTGTCAACATCTTGCTTTCATTAGAAATAAAGGGTGATACGGTCAAAATTTGGTCAAGGAAAAACGCGTGTAAATCGGTGAAATCGTTTATTTAAAAAATCAAATTAAATTTCTTTTTCAAGTTCAATTAGTATAAAATTCAGGAAAAATACTCAGTTAGGCTTCCGCTTTTCCAAATCCGAATTGCCGGGCCTTAGCTTGACCCCTGCCATCAGATTTTGTACAGCCACCTTGTCCACCTTCGGAAAGCCAGTTTGCCTTGAACTGCTGCTCGTCCTTAGCAGTTTTTTTGGTCTTCTTTAGGTTCCGCTTGACAATAGCCCAGTATTTCTCAATTGGGCGGAGCTCTGGCGTGTTGGGAGGGTTCTTGTCCTTGGGAACCACCTGCACGTTGTTGGCGGCGTATCACTCCATGGCCTTTTTACCGTAATGGCAAGATGCCAAATCCGGCCAAAACAGTACGGAACAACCGTGTTTCTTCAGGAAAGGCAGCAGACGTTTATTCAAACACTCTTTCACGTAAATTTCTTGGTAGACAGTCCCGGAAGCTATGAAAATGCTGCTTTTCAAGCCACAGGTACAGATGGCTTGCCAAACCAGATATTTCTTTGCGAACATTGACAGTTTCGTGTGCTTGAAAATATCTGCTACCTTTCCCCTTCCTTTTGCCGTATAAAACTCCTGTCCCGGAAGTCGCTTGTAGTCGGCTTTGACGTAGGTTTCGTCGTTCATTACCACGCAGTCAAACTTCGTCAGCATCGTCGTGTACAGCCTCCGGGATTGCGCTTTGGCCGTCGTATTTTAACTAGAAATTAGAAGAAGAATTAGTATCTTCCATTTAATTCCAACTACCTTTGCTTATCTTCGATAGATACGCGTATTTCGTCTACAATGTGCAGACTTCTTCAGTGTCTCGTACTAATAACTCGACTGTGCACATTGTAGACGAAATACGCGTATCTGTCGAAGATAAGCAAAGGTAGTTGGAATTAAATGGAAGATACTAATTCTTCTTCTAATTTCTAGTTACAGGTATTCCACTAAACAGCTCAAACCCTCTAGGATTCGTCGTATTTTGTTTATCATCGTGATTTGGAGTCACTACCTTCTTGTAAGTCGATAGTCCGGCTCGTTTTTTGGCTCGATGCACGGTTGTAGATGATACACCCAGCTTATTTGCGGCATCTCGGAGAGATAGGTTAAGGTTTCGCTTGAAACTACCGGCAACTCTCTTTGTCGTCTCAGCGGCTTCCGGTTTTCAATTTCCCCCCGATCCAGACTTCCTGGCTGTCGACAAACGTTCCCCAAACACTTTAATTACATTTGTAACGGTTGATTTGGCAACTTTTAGCGATTTTGCCAACTTTGCGTGCGAGTAGCTCGGATTTTCGCGATGCGCGAGCAAAATTTTGATACGCTGCTCTTCTTGCTTGGACGGCATTTTGACAACTGAAGAGTGAATTCCAAAATCAAAATAAGAGCAACATTCTACACACACACACCTTCAAAATGAGGGGTGTTCAGGTTTTTTAAATGCAAAATTGAAAGAAATACGTCAGGTTGATATTGACCAAATTTTGACCGTATCGCCCTTTAGTATGAATGACATATGATATCAAGATATTCTATATCTCTATATTAAATATAAGTCATTTAGGACACTTTTATCAAGAGGATGATTTTAATCAGTTCCAACTGCATACGGTTTTTGCTATGCCTATGTGAATATAACACTGCCAAATGTGCCAATGTCGAAGACATTTCAGCTTCGGCACACGAAAGATATGTTTCGCAATCGATCATCCCGAAACCCAGCCCCAGCACTCCCAAAGACATGTTAGCTTTCTTTCCCAGTTGTTAACATTTTAGATGAGAAAGTAAAATGTAGAGTAGGCTATTTAATCTTTTGAAGAGATCATTAATTAAAAGTACGTTAATATGTATGTTATATACTTTTGTATTTCTTAGAATTGCTTAAAGTCAAAGAGATACAAGCAATTTCAGAATAGTAGTAGTGTAGGAATGGTTCAAACATAGACATAACTCATTGAACAACTCTCACTGCTAAACATCGTTGATAAAACACTATCGACAAAAGTGAAACACACTGTGATGGCAACAATGGCGGTAATGTATTCATGTAAAACAAATTTTAATTCAGCATCCGCGCAACAGCCATAATACTAACTGATAACAAATTAAATTTGGCTACTTTTCATGTTCGATGAACGACTTCCGGGTATTGTGTCTGTTCGTCTGAGGTTCAAGACAATAATAAGCAATATTTGTTTATATTTTCAAGTTTTCCATGTTTCTATTTTCAAGTTTTATTTTCAGTTTTCCTTCAAGAATAAATAACTTTAATTTATCATTATTCAAAGTATTCATCAATTTTCGACAATAATTTCCGTGCAGGAGTCCCATACAGCATTTATGATCAGTAGAGATTAATGAATTTATTCTTTCTGACATTTTGATAACTGCCATGAAAATGACGCTTTGTGGGAAAGCCTGCTGTTTTCTTGACGAAAATAATTTAAAATTTCTTACCTCGCGTTGGAGGACCTTCTCCAGCGTCCCAACCAGTAGGCGACGCATTATCTTCTGCCGCTTTCCTTTTTGCCCGTTAACAGCGAGCTCTTTCGATAGCGGTTCTCAAAATTATTTGATTTCTATCGAATGGTAGGGACTCTATTCAAGGCACTAGAACGTAAGAAACAACGTAAGCACTGAGTGGAATTTGAAGAGAACATTACCAGCATCAAACAACTAGTTATAAGAGAATAATGACGGTGACAGCAAACAGTGGGCAGCTTATTTAGCTATTTGTTATGTACAATACTGAAACATTTTTATTAAATATTTATTATATACCATCAGCAACTAATCCGCCATGCACAACTAGGAACCACTACGAACTGAACCTCCTCTCTATACTGTAAGTGTGTGCACATGGTTGGTTAGCCGTGTTGCAGTTCGGCTCGAACTATCCGTTATACAGGGTGGCCACACAATCTGAATTAAAAAATTCCAACATTTTACCCGCTTTTTTCTCGCATGTGTGCCTAATTTTCCTGACAGGGAAAATGAGTTAACATTGTCACATTTTTGGATTTATAGATATTTTTGAAGTTTTTGAGGAAATTGTTCAATTTGGAATGCTTCTGACTTGTTTCAGTTCGACAACATGACGAATATCAGCTGCCAATCGGGCTTCTTGTGTATTGTGAAACCTTCTTTAGCCTCGCATTTAGCAAAGGAGAACAAAATTAGTTTTTTTTATCATTGATCTTACAAGGCTCCAGAAGCAAAAAAATCGAAGAAAAATAGTAAAGCCAAGGACAGACGTTCGACTTCCTCTTGTTTTAGGAGTGTATCGAAAATAAGCTATCCACAAACTTTCTTTCAAATTATGTTGAAAACCGATATTTTATTCATACAAAAAATTGATTCCTTATTGTACGAGGTTAAACTTGAACAAATTTAAGTTATTCCTTCACGAATTTTCGAACTTTGGATCGAATGCTCTTCATCAAGTTCCGGACAAGTGTTGCATCTTTTTTTTGGACGCATGAGCCCAAATTTTTTTGAACTCCTGCATGTTCCCAGCTGCCTTACCAGTCTTCTTGAAGACCCTCTTCACGATTTCCCAGTAACGTTCGATGGGTCGAAGCTGAGGGCAATTTGGTGGACTGATATTTTTCTCAACGAAATCTATACCCTTTTCCGCAAGCCAATTGAGAGTGGTTTTGGCATAGTGAGCCGACGCTAAATCCGGCCAAAACAGTGGAGGTGTACTTTGCTTTTTAAATAAAGGCAACAATCTCTTCTGGAGACACTCAGATCGATAGATTTCCGCATTTATAGTTCCGGTAGTGTAAAAAATGGTTGACTTTAAACCACAGGAACATATTGCTTGCCATACCAGTACCTTTCGACCGGATTTCTCCACTTGAATCGACCTGTCCGCATCGCTCACATTCTCCCTAACGACGGCAGTAAAGTATTGTGGACCTGGAAGGGTTTTTGAGTCCTCCTTTACATAGGTCTCATCGTCCATCAAAACGCATGCATCCGGACGCTGCAAAAGACGCGAATAAAATTTCCGGGCTCTTGTTGCTGCTCGCTTCTTCTGTTCTGTACTTTGTTTCGAGATTTTCTGCTTCTTGTAGGTCTTCAGGTGGTTTCGCCTCTTGATACGCTGGATCATTCCAACACTCGTTCCTGGCCAAATCACGTATTGACATTGATTTGTTCTTCATGATTAGAGATACCACTTTATGCTCCAGTTTCGGGTTGGAAGAACCGGGTTTTCTGCCTCTTCCTGGTAGTTCATCCAAAGAATAGTGTTATTAATGATGGTTTTAACACTCGCATGATGAATTCCAAACCGCTTCGCCAATTTTCGCATAGTAATACCCTTCTCACTTAGCCATGTGTCCAGATCCTTAATTTTCACTTCCTTTTCAATACGTGACATTTTGAAAACGCAGAATTTGAACCGCACAAACAAGTAAACAAAAGAAAGCTGACAGTCAAACGCACAGCATGCAATGTTCAGAGCATAAAAAACCATCACAAATACATGCGTACAACGCAAATGTATGTGGATAGCTTATATTCGATACACTCCTTACCTGTGTAAAATGGATGTCAAGGTATCAAAATATCATGATATTAAGTAGCAATAAGCTAATAAATGGCACCAAAGATTTATTTTTATTGGTTAGGGAAAAATCGGTTGCCAGTAAAACTGTCAGATTTAATGTAGTAATAAGTTGACTAGGCACCTAGCAAGATGATTCCAACGTAATAAGATTTGAAATTTTATACAAGAAATTAATTGTTCTGTTCGAGCTTTAATGTCTGTCTGCGGAAAAGCATTCGAGGCTTTCGAGTATTAACTGATTCAGACTATACTCGATGTGATATTCAAATCATATATGACACAGACAAAGGGTGCACAACTTTCGATTGATGCATCTAAGAAGACGAGCTCTGTCAAGTTTACAATCGGGTTGACTTTTATGAGCAAGTGGTATTTAATGCAAATTGAAAATCTCATTAATTATCGCTCCATCGTCGCATATCCGTGCGATAGGATCTGCACCTTTTTAGCAAACGTTTTCAAATTTAGTGATCCTCATTGGAATGACCAATCTTCTGGCCAAGATTTTTCCAAACGCAGTTCTATTTCCTGGAATTCAGCAAGCAACGTCTTTGAAGATGGCATCGAGCACAGCTGCCTAAATTCTTCTTTCACTTTGTCAACGTTTCCTGACACAATTCCAGGCGCTCTTTAGCTATGTCCGTGAAGTAAGTTATAACATCAGGATAAGTGCAGGTGACGTAACGCGTTCAAGGGTATGTTAATGGAGATTTATTGAGTAGCTTCTTTAAAAAAACACTAATAAGATCGACAGTCAATGTTGAATGCCAAAACGTCTTTATCGGAAATTTTGGCAAGTTCTCTCACTTTGTTGATTGCCAATATAAAGGTAAAACAGATTATCAAATCCACATTCCACATAACTATACTAGTAATGCTATAAGCTTACAAACATGTTCCATAAATTGATCTACAATGTTATCCAAATTATTTTTTATTTAAATTTAAAAAAAAAAGTTCTCCAATGTAAATTGATATATTTATTAACGTGGATGAAATCGTTACCGAAACCGAGCGTTACAGTGACACCTGTTGGAACCCACTTGATTTCATGACTATAATTACGATCGTTGGTTGATGTCTTCTACGTGGAAAAAATAATGATTTGGAGGTTAGTATGCCGAACGTTGATTTCCTGCTGATGACCTTTTCCTTTTTCAAAGGCGGACCATAGAATTAATTTTCAAACACCGATTGCACTACCTGCAACGTGCCGATCCGGAGTCCTTAGGATCTGCGCTAGACCATGTAGCTCTTTGCATCTAGTAAAATAAGTTGTCCATCACACACTTGCCATTGCCAAAAGTTAACAAATGTTGTTTTCATCAATGGCAGAAACTGAAAGATGATTTGACTCAATGATTCAAGGTTCAACAAATGCGTAGGATAGACTGTTGTATTCTTTTTCATCAGCGCGGAACAGCGGATTCCCACTGAGAAAATGTCAGGCTCGTCGGTCTAACCGTCGGTCTCTGATCAAAAGTTTCAGGCGACGTCGACGAGCCTCGCATTTTCTCAGTGGGTTGGTCGAGCGGATGGCATAATTCGACAAAGTGCCTAACTGACAAACGTAAACAATAGCTTCATCCGTAAATTTCGCGTGATACTAAGGCTATCCATATTAGCCTCCAATTAGCCTCCAATGGCGGATTGAATAGCTGAGTTTTCAATGACGAAAAATTCGTGGAAAAAGTCATTGTTTACGTTTGTCAGTTAGCCCCTAATGAAAAATCTTGGTTGTATTAATCCAAAACTGCAACAGTATTATAATAGTTAACACACAGTGAACATGTTTACTAAAATTTGCCGGAAATGAACGCAGATTCTACTCAAATTATTAATTTTAAAAATGGTGTGAGCGGTTCTTAACATATGACCAAAACTCCCGATGGATTTTGATATTCCTGACTTTTCCCCGCATATTTCCCGATGATTTTGAATTCCGGCATTTTTCCCGCATTTACCGATTTTCCCGAGTCTGTGGCCACCTTGGTTATAGAATTTCGTTCGTTGCTTGTTCAAGGCTCCTTTGTCATTTACTACGGGACATGGCGTTCAAAGCAATGCCATGTTCAGCCGGGGCGCGGCAATGAAAATTTACAACTGCACAAATTCAACCAAACAAACTCTTTAATAAGCAAGCTGATTTGGTCGAACTGAAAAGGACGGATAAGTTGACGGGGAAGAAACATGGTTCAACATGGGCTTTCTTCTTGGTCTTCTTGTTTCAGCTCCTCGTCGTTGCGGGTTGCCATTTGCAGGTGACGTGAAACGATCCTTGTCTCGTTGTTGTCACGGACGACATTTCCCGCATCTCGTAGGCTTCAGCATCTATGTTTCTCGCAACGAGTTTGATGCAAGAGCAAACTGCAGCAACGCCTCTCTGAGCAACAATTGCTCGCCAGTGCACCCTCCAAGGTGCTTGCTTCCACCAGCTACGTTCCAACCACCTCTGCACAGCTCTACGACTGTCGTAAGACTGAATCCAAATTTTCTGCTAAGACCTGTTATGTGATGGCTTTGGATGATATTGCACGAAAAAAGGCGGTACTAACGAAGACAATGTGATACAAATTGCATCAAAGGGGACGACCTTTAGTTATTGCGCCACAATAATTGGTTTGAATTAGTGCACGCTAGACGGGTGAGTTGATGAAATATGCCTTGCTTGCCACCACCAACAGCTAATCCAGTATCCACAAATAGGAACAACAACGAACTCAACCACATGGTTGGTCTGATGTGTTGCAATTCGGCATGAATTATCCGTTTTAGAATTTCGTTCGCTGGTTGGTTCAACGTGGTCATTTACTCTGGGACGCCATGTTCAACCGGGACGCGGTAATTCAAATTTCAATCAGCACAAGAGAAAAATTCAACCAAATAAACTCTTTTATAAGGTAAATTGATTTTGTATTTGTATTTGTATTTCTTCATCATACTTGCTGAGAAAGGGTTCACTCTTATGAATTTCTGCAATCGGATTTCTTGTTGTCCAACCACATTCTACGAATTCAGTTTTGAAAAGGCAATCAAATATAAATAAATAAAATAAATAAACTGAACAAAACTATGTAAACCCTTTATAACAATTCAACACTCACCCCAATCATGTAAATTCCTTCCATGGAGCCAGTCTAGACATTAACAACAGAATCTTGCTGCTGTATTAATAGAGTTGATATCAGGAGGTAGCAGATTCCATATGCGTAGCCAGGATTTCAAATAGGGTGGGGCAAGAAATTTTTTTGAGATAAGGAGAAAGAAAGAGAGAGAGAGAGAGAGAGAGAGAGAGAGAGAGATATTGAATGACACCGTTTTCAACCAGCGCACGGTGGGCATAAATGCGCCAAAAAACGGATCTTTTATGGCCGCTAGTTTCAGTCCCTTAGCATGAGCATTTCTAGTGTAAAAAATCACGAGAAATCGATTGGAGATGGTTTCAGCAACCGCACGACACTGGAAGTTGTCCATTTTGCCCGATTCTCACCATGATTATACCTCAAACTCATATGTCATTTAGTTTTATACATTGATGTCACCAATATAACCCTCATTTGCACTGTTCTTGTGTAAAATTATCCATAAAATCAAATGAAAATGACACTGCTTTGATTTGACCTTTGGAATGGTCAATTTTACCCGAATTTCCCTAACACTTGAGAAAAATAAAATACGGTTGGACCCAAAATACGGTTGGACCCATCACCATTATCCCCATTTGCACTGTACTTATGTAAAATTGTCCGCAGAATCCAATAAAGATGATACTGCTTTGGTTTGACCTTTCCATTTTACCCGAATTCCCCTCATACTTCCGAAAACTTATATATCATAAGGTTTTGAGAATTGGACCCATCACTATCATCCTCATTTGCACTGTACTCATGTGAAATTATCCGCAGAATCAAATAAAGATGATACTGGTATGGTTTGGCCTTCGGAAATGGTCCATTTTACCCGAATTCCCCTCATACTTGCGAAAACTTATATAACATAGGGTTTAGAGAGTTTGGCCCACCCTCTATTATCCTCATTTGCACTGTACTCATGTGAAATTATCCGCAGAATCAAATGAAGATGATACTGGTTTGGTTTGGCCTTCGAAAATGGTCCATTTTACCCGAATTCCCCTCATATTTTAGAAAACTTATATAACATACGGTTTTGAGTATTTGACCCATCACTATTATCTCCATTTGCACTGTACTTATGTTAAATTGACCACAGAATCAAATGAAGATCATACTGCTTTCGTGAATTCTTCAGAAGTGGCCCGCTTTACCTGAATTCCTCTCGTACTCTCATACTCTCATACTAACCCAACTTAAAAAAAATAAAACGAGTATTAGTTCCCACGCTAGTTACCCACGACCAGAAATTCAAATTATCGCTCAAGGCTCGTATAAACCACGTATCGCTCAAACAGCTTTTTGCTGAGCAGACCATCGACAATATTATCGGCTTTCATTGATCGCTGATAATTTATTATCCTCTCCCATCCAAGCAGGAAAATATCGCTCCTTCCAGATCGGTGAGAACGCTTTATCATCTCAAACATTTAGAAGGTTCCACAGCTTGTATCACCTGTTCGTGTAACTCATAGCAGAAATTCAAACGGCAACGGCTGTTCTGGTGTTCGTAAAAGGCGCAAAATCGGGTTCTCGAGAAGAGTGAAAATTCATTATCGCCTGAAAAGTAACGCCGAACAGGAACGAAATTATCGGCTCTCTTTATAGAGTGAAAAGATGTTGATGACTTTTCCCACGAGAATTATTTTACTTGATCAAATATCTCTCGCTCTTTGTGCCGATCTGGTCTTTCTCAGCAAGGACGAAGAGGAACATTTTTTTTCTCAGATCGGCGAAAATTTCAATCCCTGTTCACGACTGAGTAAAAGCAACTCTTGTTTTGAGTTAGAGCTCACGGCAGTGTGTTTTCTTAATTGTCAAATTTCTGGAGTAAAAAACTCAGTAACCATTTTCTTGTGTTTGAAAATTCGAAAGCAAAATGCTGACAAATAAAAATCTTTCAGATGCGTATCTGAGCTCCAAGAGGGGTAAGGAACGTGTATTTTGTATTACATCTGCAACAATCGATAAAAATGACGAAAAAGTTCAGGAAATCGTTAAAACCTGGATGAAACAATTTATGCGCCGTTGGATTCGCTGCCGTAGCCGAACTAGATTCATGGAAAGGGAACAGGAGTGGCTCGATTGCGATTTCATGGTGAGTATATTATTCAACTGGTATTGGAAGTAATAATTATTATTATGTAATTTTACATAAGTATAGTACAAATGGGGATAAAAGTGATGGGTCCAATTCTCAAAACCCTATGTTATATAAGTTTTCGTAAGCATGAGGGAAACTCGGGTAAAATGAACCACTTCCGAAGGTAAAAGCAAAGCAGTATCAGCTTCATTCGATTCTGCGGATAATTTCACATGAGTACAGTGCAAATGGGGATAATAATGATGGGTCAAATACTCAAAACCGTATGTTATATAAGTTTTCTAAAATATGAGGGGAATTCGGGTAAAATGGACCATTTCCGAAGGCCAAACCAAACCAGTATCATCTTCATTCGATTTTGCAGATAATTTAACACAAGTACAGTGCAAATGAGGATAATAGTGATGGGTCCAATTCTCAAAACCTTATGATATATAAGTTTTCGGTATGAGGGGAATTCGGGTAAAATGGAAAGGTCAAACCAAAGCAGTATCATCTTTATTGGATTCTGCGGACAATTTTACATGAGTACAGTGCAAATGGGGATAAAAGTGTTGGGTCCAACCGTATGTTATATAAGGTTTCTCAAGTATGAAGGAAATTCGGGTAAAATGAACCACTTTCAAATGTAAAAGCAAAGCAGTGTCATCTTCTTTCGATTCTGTAGATAATTTTACATAAGTACAGTGCAAATGGGGATAATAGTGATGGGTCCAACTCTCTAAACCCTATGTTATATAAGTTTTCTCAAATATGACGGAAATCAGGGTATTTCCAAAGGTCAAATCAAAGCAGTGCCATCTTCATTCGATTCTCCGGATAATTTAACATAAGTACAGTGCAAATGAGGGCTATATTGGTGACATCAATGCATAAAACTAAATGATATATGAGTTTGAGGTATAATCATGGGGAGAATCGGGAAAAAAGGACAACTTCCCGTGTCGTGCGGTGGCTGAAACCATCTCCAATCGATTTCTCGTGATTGTTTACACTAGAAATGCTCATTCTAAGGGACTGAAACTAGCGGCCATAAAAGATCCGTTTTTTGGCTCGTTTTTGCCCACCGTGCAGCGGTTGCACACACTGAACACATAACATTATACAACGGACAACACAACGCTTGGTGGACTAGTAGAGAAGGGACATTTTCAAGTTCCACCAGCTAGGAATTCTCACTCTGTGACAATCCGCCTGAACGACGAGTGGATTATCTTTTCTACGGTCACCCAAAGTACTTTACAATACCCGTCATATTTTGGCAACAAGATTCAACAATTCTAGGCTTATTCTGAAATTTAAAAAAAAACAAAAAGGATTTTAAAAAACCTTAGGTTTTTCACATGTTTAAGAATCGAGCCGCATTAAATAGCAACCATGGTAATATCTAGCGGGTACTGTCATATGTCTAAACACAGTCGTGTTGGATTTTTGTATAGGATAACAACCGAGTTTGTTCACAGTTTGAACTGAAAATGTACTTTTCCTCCACGACCCTCTCACCCACACTGAAAATTAAATTTTGATTTTGTTACGATATCGAAGGTAAGACTAACAAATCTATTCGTTGTATGCGTTAAAAATAGATTTGTTTTTTTCGAGAAGCTACCTTCGTACTCAATACCACATGCGTTACTGTCTAAAACACGAAGCATTTATTGGCACAGAAAGAACATTCGTGCATTGTACGAAAACAATATAAACTACTACGAATATTTTGTTATCAATAAAAAAAACTCTGGTGGTTGCATGATTGACTGACAGATCTTCTATATCGACTCAGTATATAATTGTAAATAAAATCAATGATTCCAGCACACCCGAGGAGCAATACCAACATGTATGAGTACACTGAACCAAATAATCTTATGAAATTCATAAGGTTCAACTTATGAACGATGCTTTGGAATTTCATAAGGCTGACTTATGAATGGATTTTGTTTCATCCGACGTTGTTCTTGTACGCCTTTAAGCATTTCTGATTACACGTGTTGATATATACTAGTGGGCAAGTCACTGGACCCCCAACCTCAACGTTCTAGGTTCGAATCCAGGTTGCTCCATATTTTTATTTTTTCAACATCATTATATTTCATAAGATAAATTTATGAAATTCATACTGATTCCTTTTAGCAAATAATCATAATGTAATCTTATGAATATCGATAGTTTAGTTCGCTGAGGTTACGATTGAAGAGAAGCAGCAATTGGTTCATGAAATTCATTTCGTGCTCTGTACAAAGAGGTGTAATGATAACATTTCACCAGATGACGAATGTTTACGAAACGAGTGAAAGCTAATTTGCGAAAATAAATTTTCAGTGTATTTATTGACAAAGCAACACCGCAAAAACACTGGTTTTCTACCATAGAAACAGAAAAAAATCTTTGAGGTAGCTTATCGAATCTTCCGGTCCACCTCTAAGCACCATACTATAAGGTACTAGGTGGGTGTTCACAGATTGCTTGTCAATATGCAAATTTTGAATGACGTCTGTATCGAGTTATCTCAAATAATATTAATCCATCCAATGTATCACAAAACATAGCAATTGATTGAGCGGATTAGAGATAATGATATCATTGAGTATAGGATCAAGTGTCCCCCGGTTGATGCTAAACCAATGAGCCTAGACATCAATAGAAGCATACAGTTGCCAGAAGGCACGAAATGCATCTACACACTCTTACTTTTACTAAGTCCCTAAATAGCAATTTTAAATGGATTCGCATAGATTGTTCTTAAAAGCTTTTATAGGATTGATGCAGTTGTAAAAATTGAAAGTTTACAAAAAAAAGTTTGCTTCGAGCATCGACTGTGAAAGGTCGTGTCGATGCTTTTTTTCGCACTGTATTGTTATATGGCGCGTTTCGTTTTGTTTCGGTTATCTATAGTTCAGCGATGTGAGTAATCGAGTAAGCACAGAAAAATAAACAACAAAAATGCTTACTGGTGAGATGTGGGGGTTCGCCGGGCTGGTAGTCCGGTGGTAGGGATCACAATTAATTGTGATTCATAATGTTGGTTTGCCATGCTCGCCGCATCACTATTTCCAGGAGCAAATAAACCACTATCCCATTTTGTGATTAGCTCCAATAGTACTACTTGTATAAATAGGTCCAGGAAATAGGTAATAATATTTAAAAAATAGAGGTTGATTATATCTAGGATATAACCGAAGTTTAAAGTTTAACGTAGGATCGCGTTGGTGTTTCCCTTCTTGTAAAATTTCCTTCCCTTATTTGATCTGCATTCGGGCGAGGCAGGCGCTCGTTATTGCATTAGTTTGAGATAACCAGTTTTTTTTTTACATTGACAATGTATGCTAGGTCCAAGCATCATCTGGTGGTTCTCTGTGTAATAACAGCTCATTTGGCAACAAAGGAGTAGCAGCTTTGGAGGTCAATCATGTTTATTAACTTACTCATGTTCATTGCAACGGATAAAATCTTCGAATAGGATAAAACAACTGCTGTCTTGTCTCTGAGACTGGGATATGAGTCGTTTTGTTTCGCCCGTAGAATATCATCTGTAAGAAAAAGTTTAGTCTTTACAATTAAAAAAAAATCTCATGGATGTCCACTTTTTGCACTTTTTTGCTTCATCTTGTCACAAAATCGAGGCAACTTCGCGCTTTTTCATTGATGCAAGGGGGCAATCTATCAAACATGAACAGTAAATAATAAAAAATTGAAGCAAACACTAAAATTAAAAATTGATGAAAATAAAAATTGATTCAAAAGTTAGGGGGTAGCAAAGGCCCCCCTCTGCCCCCCTCTGGCTATGTCTATGGCACGCACAAAGAAGGTATTGCTATAATGAGATGAGTTATGATGTATGAGAACAAAGTGACGAACTCTAGTGCTTCTGAACAGCTGCAGCTTATCAAAAAGATAGTGTGGACCATAATGTATGATTCTAAATAAAGTGACATAGCAACGTAATTTAAAGATATTATAAAAAGAACATCCCAACAGTTGCCGCTGCAAATGTGTTACGCTACAGAATCTAGATAAATTGAAAACCCATCGAAGTGGTTTAACGATACTCTCAGTCGGTCATATGCAGCAGCAGATGCATTTAAAATTAACTCTGAGCCATATGAAAAATGCGGTAACAAAAGAGATTTAAAAATCTTAAGTTTAGTGGAAACAGGGAGCATTCCTGCACTGAGTCGTAAATGTCGTAAGACTGCATAGATTTTACCACATTGTGCATCTATATGAGAATTCCATTCATGATTTGTTTGGAAAATAACACCAAAATTGCGAGCTTGGTCGACATACTCTAATATCTCATTGTTAATAGTTAAATCAGGTAAACTTGAACGAAACTTCCTTCGAGAAATAAACATAGCTTTGGTTTTTGAAGAATTGATGGGAAACAGATTATTCAAGGACCATTGCGAAATTCTTTCTAGATCAGAGTTAATAAGTTGTGTTATATCTTCTAAATTAGCATCTGTGGAACAAATGTACAATTGAACATCATCCGCAAACATGTGAATATGACAAAATTTTAAAACGGATGGCAAATCATTTATAAACAATGAAAATAAAAGTGGACCCAAGACAGATCCTTGGGGTACACCTGATAATATATTGATTGTATTAGCTTGACATCCATTAATTTCCACTAATTGAGTACGTGAATTTAAGTAAGATTTGATTAGCAAAGCAGCACTACGACAGAAATCGAACTTGTAAGATAATTTGTGCAGTAGCTTAACATGCGAAACTCTATCGAATGCTTTTGAGAAATCAATCAACAGTAAAAAAGCAACTCCTTTTTTATCAATAATCTGATGAAGATCATCATGAACTTTGAGTAATGCGGAAGTAGTACTGTGTCCATATCTAAAATCAGACTTTTAGGGACTGAGGAGATTAAACCGTTGCAAATAAACTTGAATTTGAGCTTTCAGTATTTTTTCGAAAGCCTTGGACAACGCACAGAGAATACTTATTGGACGAAGATTGTTCAAACTAGATCCGGTAGGTTTTTTTCGAATCGGAATTATCTTCGCAGCCTTCCATGCTCGGGGAAATTTCGAAGTTTTAATGAATAAGTTGAAGAGATATGTTACTGGTGTAATAATAAACGGTAAAATAAGCTGAATAAACCTTAACGGAATACCATCAACACCGAGGGCATTTGATGTGATCGAAAAGATGAAATTCTTGATTTCAAGTACGTTGGATGGCCTTAAAGAAAAGACATCAGAATTGGAAGGTGGTAGAGAAGGATGTTTAGGAGTTTCGTCGTAAGTTTTGTCCAGAGTTGGTTACTTGAATTCGCTGATTCTAAATTGGAAGATGAATAACTAGATTTTGCTTTATTGATTAGATGAGTAACCCTATTAGAAGCCTTTTGTACTGAATACGGTCTAGTGTACGTTTACTATGAGTCCATTGACGATATGCAATATCCCCAACAATCATTGCATTCAAAATATCATCATTGAAACAAGGTGCATTAAATTTAGCTCTAGATGGTCGTAAAGGAACAAAATTTTCATAAATTTGAGTAATGTGACTATTTAAGAAATCAAGAGCCAGATCAGATTCAGTAATACTATACAGTAAGGACCAATCCAAAACATTTAAAGTGTCATGTAACGCGAGGAAATTAATGCGATTATAATCTCTAAATATTTTAGGACGATCTATACTGTCGTGACCTATGTTGAGTGATGAGAAAATCATATCATGATGAGAGAAACCTGGTGCTGCCACTTGATTGAAATTAACAACAAAATTGGTATCATTTGTTATCATTAAGTCAATAAATGAACTTTCACCAGGGTAAAAATGAGTAGGTTCATTGTTCACACAAAATAACCCGAAGTTATTCAGAACTTCAATGAACCGAGTTGTTTTGCTGCAAACCTTTTTTATATTTGTATTGAAGACACCTATCAAAATTACTTTCTCATAATCAAGTGATCGATCGAAAGCGTGGAGATCGGAGCAATCAACATCTGGAGGAGAATAAAATACACCCAGAAGAAATTCGTTGTTATTCACTCGAACTTCAACAAATAAATATTCAGTACGGACACCATCAGCCTGTTCCGTCAGCGGATTTGAACCAGCAATAACTTTGCAATCAACATCTAATATGTGAAAAATACAAATTCCTCCACCACGATCTGTCATACGATCATTTCTTATAATGCTGTAACCATCAACGGCAAGTGTTGAATCAGTTATGTTTTCATTTATCCATGTTTCTGTTACGCATACTATGTCAACTTTACTTTGCTTGAAGCAACTGTTAAATTCATCAAACTTACTTAACTGACGAGCACACAGACTTTGAACATTCTGATGACACAGATTCAAACAATCTTCGCGTAGAGCAAGATTCATCACAACACGTGGAATATCAGCGATACTTCTTTGTGCATGTGCAATATCATTATCAAGATCAACCGACATCATCAAAGAGCAACAACAAGACCAAGAGCATAAACTGACAAACATGAAGGGAAAACATGAATGAAGGGAATCTATAATCAGGGCTACATACATTTCAACTACATTAGAATTCATCACTACTCTAGTTTTGTATTTACTGAATGTGGATTTCCTGATCGCAAATTCCATTGAACGACTTTTACGAGCTACGGCTGCTACAACGAGCTAGGTAGGGCGGGGCGACGTTGTCTGCAACAACGACCACAGCAGCAACAACAACAACAGCGGCAGCACCAACTGTACACCGAGAGAACCTCGCCTGCAGGGCTTTCCGATTTTGGGTGTCACTGAATAAATCACATGCCGCGTTGGCTTTGCGAACATACAGGCGTCATTTACTATACTGGCAAACGCGCTTCGCCGAAGAATACGGATCACGACACAAAAGGAGACGATAAAAATTTGGCTCAGCGGACAAAACGATTATGCATGAGTCGGAGCCCACTAGTTTCATTTGGTGTACAAAAACTGATCAATTCACATTCTGTGTATGTTACTGATTCTGAATACGATGGGTCACCGGCTGTTACAGTTGGCGAATATAACTCATGAGAAAAACAGTTTAGTGCAGATTATGTGTGCTGTTTCTCGGATAATCAGGGACGAAAAAACAACTTAAATGGACTGTAACTCAAACTAATCTTATATATTCAAACAAAACTGAATGCGTCTTAACCGCGTGACAACTTGTTAATACTGACCAACTCTTGCTTTCCTACTCTCCTTTCTGTTTCCGTTTTCTTACGATCAAACTCTCCAAAACTCTTCAAACTATCTCCTACACTCAATAAAATGCCACCTCAAAGTTCTTGTGTTTACATTGTCGTTTGTTTTAGGATAACATACACCCCCGGTGAGGCGAGGGCCTCACCTTTCCTTGGACTGTGCTTCATTCGTGTAATCATCGATTGGTAGAACTGCAATCTTCGTGGTCGTTCGCTTGTAGGTGCTACTGCTCGTGCGGATTGTGACCACACGTATGATTCCGTCCTTCCCTGGATGTGTTTCGATGATGCGACCCAGTTTCCATGTTTTAGGAGGAGTACCATCTTCCTTCATTATCACCAGCAATCCATTTCGCAGATTCGTGGAATCCTTGATCCATTTGCTACTGTGGC
Organism: Aedes japonicus; assembly: GCA_034211315.2. Lineage (NCBI taxonomy): Eukaryota > Metazoa > Arthropoda > Insecta > Diptera > Culicidae > Aedes > Aedes japonicus. The sequence continues at coordinate 44,036 of JASCZW010002366.1, read as the reverse complement.
ATGTGCGTTACACATGTCATCGAACCATGTCTAAATTCAACAGAACTCGCACGTTGCTTCATGCTGAGTTAAATTCTACACTCCCGCGCCACTTTACTCAATTTTTGAGTACAATTGTATGCTATCTCTTTTTCTCTCACGGAAATGTTACTCAATTTTCGTTAAAAAGTGGATCAACTCAATTTTTGAGTAGATCCACTTTTTACGAAAATTGAGTAACATTTCCGTGAGAGAAAAAGAGATGCAAGGCCGTTTCCATGCCGCATGCGGCGCAACAGCGCCGGCTATGCGGCCTCTCTCTAACATATTCCCTCTCTCCCGATTAGTGCATCGATCACTGATTGGTTACAGAATATATATACATTTCAGATACCTCCAGTAAATAAGAGTTAGGTTAAGTCAAGAATTTCAAAAATATTCATTGTGGTTTTAACCACCAAGCTGGGAGTGTCTATTTTTCATATCACGAAAGTCCATGACACGACATGGCATACCGTGACAAAGTTTAAACAATCTATAGAAGTGCAAGAAATTTTTTGGAACTGCAGTGCCTGCGCTGATAGAAAAAACAGCCGAAGCGTTCAAGTGATAAACGTGTGACATGACGTGTGAAAATATCCGATAGACGTGTGAAAATATCCGATAGACGTGTGAAAATATTCGTACTCACAATGGGCAAAACGCAGTCAAAATCAAAATCAGATCTTCAATTCACAGATCCAGCATGGAGAACAGCTCGCCCATCAAGAAGTGCTAATCTATATAATTCTAGTAGTAGTTGTGGCTCACCTAGCCATTACTCTATACACCCTTCAAAAGAAGCGAGCGAAACGCATGGCGTTTAAAATCGAAAGAAGTATGGAAAGTGTTAATATCCAAAAGTGAAATGACAACGAAAACGAGAACCAACAAGATTGAAACAGCGTCCATAAAAAACAATGACATTTTAGTGAATAGTTTTTGATGAAAAGAAAGCAATCGTCAGCATCGCCGAATGGAAAGCAAAACGTGCATCGCAGAAACCCGTAGGTATAATTTCACATCCCCGACAAGCGAGCGTCGAGGAGTGCGCCTCCGCCGCACATCATCTACAGCAACAAACGAGTGTTGAGGAGTGCGCCTCCACCGTATAGCATCAGCAAAACCCAGCCGACGAAACAGCCATCAAACAAAATGTAAGTTTTGGAAAATTTTAACTTTTAACTTCCAAATGATCGAGACATACAGCAGTTTAAAACAAATTTATTTAGATTTTAATGCCAAAACGGAGGTTAGGTCGTCTCGTAGACTATTAACTAAACAATATGATAAAGCAAAAAGTTTATTCTGGACCATTACGAAAATAAATCAGGAATCGAAAAGTGAAGAAAATCAATTAATACATGCTAAGGCTTCAAAAGTCTTTCAAACAATTAAGCTACTATTCGAGCAAAAAAGGAAGTCGGAGTCCTTTTCATTTAAAGCTACGGCTAGTGCCATTATATTCGCGAAAAGGTTGAAAGAAAGTGCCGCGATGACATCTATATTAGAGATCGTCAAAACCGTGCCGTTACTGATTCCACAGTACAGTGGTGACGGTGAAAAATTAAATAGCGTAATTGCAGCCCTTAAGGCATGTAAGGTTTTGATTAATAATGAAAATAAAGCGGTTGCGATTCAAGTTATACTTTCGCGGTTCGAGGGCAAGGCTCGGTCGGCAGTGGGCGATAACCCACAAGAGGTCGACGAAATTATAAAAAAAAAATAACAGAAAAATGTGCACTGACAATCGCTCCTTAAACGATTGTCTCAAAATTAAATTCAATCCGACAAAACGGCGAAATTAATAAATTCACCGAACAAATTGAGAAGCTCTCCCTAGACATTGAGAGAGCTTATATTCACGAAAAAATACCGGCCGAAACAGCATCGAAAATGGCCGTTAGAGCTGGAGTTAATGCATTAGCTAACGGACTCAGAAACAAAGAAACCCAGCTGATTATTAAAGCTGGTACATTTGACACGCTTACCGGAACAATCGGCAAGGCAAGCGAAAATGAGAATACCACAACGAATACCGCAGTATTCTATTACAGAGGCCAATCGCACAACCACGCCAGAGGTGGTAAGCGTGGACGTAACTCACGAGGTTACACACCTCGCGGTGATTATGCAAGTCGTGGGCGACATAGTGCGGATCAGAGTAATTATTTCCCGTCCCGCGATCGAGGTGGATACGGTTTCCCACCCCGCGATCGAGGTGGATATGGTTTTCGCAATGGGTCCGGAAACAGGGGTGGAAACAACTATAGAGGAGGAAATTTTCATCGCCAAAATCGCGTTTACTATGCGCAACAGGGAAACGTGCACGCCCCCGAACATTCGAACGTTGGGGGCATGACGGGCATGACGGGCATGAACGACATGACGAGCACGACGGGAATGACAGTAAATTCGGTACAATCAGGCCAACAGTCGAACCAACAAGCAGCCATGTCCAAACACTACACTGCACGCCGAGCTGCTTTGCACCACGCTAGTGCGTGCATTATATTCCGTGCATCCAGGCTAACACCCAACACCGGTGGGTACAACAGCAATGTCAGTGCTCGTGGTTTGGCTTTGGACACCGTGACTGATGCTTCGGCAAACACCACAGCCGAGTGTTTCCGATTTTGTCCGATTGCAGAATACACGCGTGGTTTATTTTTTTTCTTTCTAACCGAGCCGTGCTTGTTAAATTCAATCAACTTATGCGCCCGTCACTCAACAGCCAAGAAAACAAACCAATAAGCTAAATATCAAATTTTAAGAATCATCCAACTAGCATTGCTCTTTCCGTGGCAACCAGTGTCATACTGAGTGTATGTTGAGAGCTTTCTTGTTATCGTAGCCACTCGGCTCGTGTATTTTTCCAAAAATCAGACCCGGTGTCAGAAGCAATACACGAGCTGTACACTCGTGTCCCGTGCATTGCGTTGCGGGTTCGCCTGTAAGCACGAAACTAAAGCGGCGAATTTCAGCCACTGAGTGGTGTGTTTGCAGTCAAGTTCTGCTCTCGTGCAGAACGGTCCGGTGTTTTTACCAAGGCTGAACAAGTCCCTTTACAAAATCAACAGATAGCGCTAGCGAATATTGTGAGACGTTAAAATGCTACGACATCAACACGTCTTGCACCAATTTTATTAATATCCGATTAACTGCCTCCGATAGAGTGTGCACCCTTCTAGTGGACACTGGAGCAGATATTTCCTTATTAAAATCAAACGTAATTAATCAAACCCAACTGGTAAACATAAATGAAACATGCGAAATTACAGGTATAACTCAACAAAAATTAAAAACAATAGGAACGATTTCAACAGATATCATCTGTCCTGATAATGTTCTTATTAATAAAAAATTTCAGCTAATTTCGAATGAATTTCCAATACCAACTGACGGAATTTTAGGAAGATATTTCCCCACTAAATTCCACTGCAGCATCAACTATGACTCATGGATACTGACAGCATTCCATGATAATACCGAGATTGAATTTACCATTCAGGATAATCTAGATGGACATTTTAGAATACCACCCAGATGTGAAGTGTTGAGAGTTATTGACTCTAGTTTACTTCACGGAAACTACTTTATGGACTCAACAGAAATCATCCCAGGTGTTTTTTGTGCGAAATCCCTTGTAAACACTAGAAATCACCTCATAAAAATCATAAATACGAAACCTGAAATAATTAAAATTAGTAAAACCTTCAATAGAACGTACGAACCATTGAAAAATTTTGATATTTTCACTTTTAACGAAATTGATACACATCGTAGACAGGAACGTCTACTGACAGAACTGAAACTGGAAGGAGTCCCACATGAAGCTAAGCATAGTCTTACAAGTTTATGCTCGAAGTTTAGTGACATTTTTGCACTCCAAGACGACAGATTAACATGCAATAACTTTTATAAGCAAGAAATTTTGCTAAGCGACCAAACACCAGCCTACACTAAAAATTACAGAATTCCTGAAGTCCATCGTAAAAAAATAAACGAACAGGTGGAAAAATTACTTAACGACAACATTATTCATCCTTCGGTATCACCCTACAACTCCCCAATTTTACTCGTACCAAAGAAATCAAATGAAGGTACAAATAAAAATTGGAGACTTGTAGTTGATTTTAGGCGATCAAACAAAAATATTATAGCCGACAAATTCCCACTCCCCAGAATCGATGATATTCTCGATCAACTGGGAAAAGCTAAATATTTCGCTACCTTAGACCTAATGTCTGGTTTTCACCAGATAGAACTAAACGATTCGTCCAAAAAGTATACTGCCTTCTCCACTTCAAACGGTCATTACGAATTCAATAGACTCCCATTTGGACTCAATATTTCACCGAACAGCTTCCAACGGATGATGACCATAGGGTCTTCCTCCAGAATGTGCCTTTCTTTACATCGACGATATTATTATCGTCGGGTGTTCAATTAAACATCATCTATTGAACCTTGAACAAGTTTTCTAAAAACTTCGAGAATTCAATCTTAAGTTAAATCCATCGAAGTGTATGTTTTTCCGTAGTGATGTAACTTACCTGCTTGCTCTCTTCCGGTTCCAGAAGGTCCAGTTCGTCTTCCTGATCCGCAATAATGTGTACACTAGAGCCATACCACCATTCTTCACAACGCAGCAGATCAGCCGGGAACACCCCACGGGACACCAAATCTGCAGGATTGTACTGCGTCGAGATATAATGCCACATGTTGGATGCAAACAGCTTTCGAATCTTCACTTTACGGTTTTGTACAAAGACAGGAGTATTGGGCTTCATCTTTTTTAACCAATTCAACACTATTTTCGAATCCGACCAAAGTACTACTTTTACGGTTGTCATGATTAATGTTTCACGTACTTTTTCCATTTGTTCAGCTAAAAGCAACGCAGCACACAACTCAAGCCTTGGAATCGTCATCTCATCCGGTGTGGCATCCACCTTGATGTCTCGTTGTATCTCCTTTATCGGGACGACCCTGTACTTGCCGCAAATCAGCCGAATTTCTGTTATTCCGTCATTCTTCGTGCTTCTTATGTAAATACAGCACCCGTATGCCACCTTGGATGCATCAGCAAACCCGTGCAATTCTACAGCAACAGTGTCGTCCACAGTAATTCGCCTATTAATCCGCAAAGAATTCAAGTTACAAAGCTCGGATCTGAATCGGTTCCAAGTTTGAAGCTGCTCCTTTGGAATTGGATCATTCCATCCAACGTTTGATTGCCATTGTTGCTGCATAACATGTTTGGCGACGAAAATTGTTGGTGCTAGCAAGCCATGGGGGTCAAACAGTTTTGACATTTCAGATAGCACCATTTTCTTCGTCGAAATTTCAGTGCAGTCGCTAATTAGATTAACGTAAAACAAAAATACATCTACGAGAGGATCCCAAAATATTCCAAGTGTTTTAATCATTCCGGTGATTTCGCTGTCTTCAAATTTCAGGTGTTTTTCCTGGGCTTCAATTGGAATGTCTTCAAGTAGCACCTTGTTATTCGCACACCTTTTGTGAAGCTGAAAGCCTCCTCTATTCAGCAGTGCGATCAAATCCTTCTGGAGCTGTACTGCATCAGCCAAGGTATCAGCGCCAGTCATTACGTCATCAACGTAGAAGCATTTCTCAACTACTTCGCTCGCAGCCGGAAAATCAGCCCTTTCGTCCCTAGCCAGCTGGATAATCGCTCGGGTCGCCAAGAAAGGTGCTGCAGCTGTTCCGTAAGCCACTGTGTTCAGCTCCAACTCCTTAATTGGCTGCTCCTTTCGGTCTCTCCACAGAATTCGCAGGTACCTCCGATGAGCCTCATCAACCAACACCTGCCGATACATTTTTGAGACATCGGCAGTGAACACGAACTTGTGCAGGTGCAATTTCAGCAAAATGTTGAACAATGAATCTTGCACAGTCGGTCCAATTTCCATCACATCGTTCAGTGACAAATTTGTACTGCTCTTCGCTGAAGCGTCGAACATCACTTTCAACTTTGTTGTAGAGCTATCGGGCTTTATCACGCAATGGTGTGGAAGGTAGTAGGCAAATTCTGGCCTTTCAAACTTCGTTTTACAACTCGCCAATGACCAAGCTCCAGATACTCGTCGATAAAGTCAACGTACATCTTCTTCAACTCTGGCTGTTTCTCCAAGCGGCGCTCTAACGCCACAAATCGTCGCATCGCTTGTTCCCGGGACTCACCGAGCTCTACAACATTTTCACGAAATGGAAAATTCATCACGTAACGGCCATTCTTGGTTCTACTGTGTGTCTCCAGGACGTTTACCTCACATTTGTCCTCTGGCAAAAGTGCCGCATCACCGTCAAGGGAATCGATAGTCCAAAACCACCTCAGAAGTTCGCACAATTGCTCGTCGCTTCTCTCTGTGTCCCAGTTTGGCACACTTTCACCGTGTCGATCACCGGACCAGAGATGAGCCAACCGAGTTGACTTTCCTGTAGCAATGGCAAATGTGAGGACAATCTTATCTTACCTTCTTGTAGCACTTCGAAAAATAATTCCGCACCGACTAGCATGTCAATGCGACTTGGCTCGTAGAAGTCCGGATCAGCTAGCAGTACCGAATCAGGAATGTTCCAGCTTTGCGGGTCAATCTTCATTGCCGGTAATGCGCCGGTTACTCGAGGGACAATCAGAAAATCCAATGACGCCTCAAATTTGATTGTTCTGGATACCACTTTAGCATTCACCTTGTATTTACCTATTGTCTTCATCCCGTTAACTCCATCTATCGAGACATTTGTACTCTCCTTCCGAAGTCCTCCGCCATTCTAGTCAACTCCGCCATTCTAGTCAACATAAAGTTGGTCATCGCTCCGGAATCGAGTAGCACACGACAATTGTGCGCTTCTTCATTGGAATCGTAGGCCATCACCACTGCTGTTGCCAACAAAACCTGCTTCGTGTGCATTGACATAATCGGAATCGTGCATTTCGCTGCAGTCAACGGTTGAGTTGCGCTTTTCTCCTGGACTACATCAGTTGCTTGTGCTTCAGGGGTGACAGACTGCTTCTCTTCCGGGTGCATCGAGGCATGATGCTTCTTCGTGCAATTTGGACATGTTTTGCTGTTCTTACACGTAGTTGTTCGATGTCTTCGTTGCAGGCAGCCAAAGCACAATCCCAATTGTTTCGCCTATATGTACCGTTCATCAACCTTCAGTTTTTTTAACATTCCGCATGTTTCGATGGAATGTGCAGTACCGCACACAGGGCATCCGTCATACGCCTTCGTGGTCGTCACAGTGTGTGTCTTACTAATGACAGTAGACGTCTGGACTTTGAGTGTCGCAGCTTTGTTCTTCGTTAAACTAACGTTTTGTTCACATCGCTCCAGAACATGAGATTGCCTTCGCAGGAATGCAATCGTGTCCTTGTACACCGGTAGCTTACTGTATTCGCAAGATGCTTCCCAGCTTCGTCGGGTACTCAGATCCAACTTCGACGTCAGCAACGTGATTACGATGGCTTCGGACATACTATCCATCTTGAGTTTGTGGAACTCCAGCTCGCAATTCAAGTGACAACTCTCTAGCCATCGGTTTCAGGTTCAACAACTTTGTTACGTGGCCATGAATCACCATCGAAAGGTTCTCATACCGGTCAATCAGAATTCTCCACGCGCCATCGTAATTATTGTCGTTAAGGGTTTGCTCATCGATTGCCCCTTCGCATCTCCATCTAATGCCTTGTCCAAATAATGGAGCTTCGTCGCTGGCGAATCCTGTGTACACCGGTCAACAATATCACAGAATCGCGCCTTGAACTTGTACCAGTGCTCGTACCGACCGTCAAAAGTCGGCAACGGTGTTTGTTGAAGCAGCAAGGATGGTGACATTCGATACGGTACGGAACTTTCTTGCACGCCACTCGTACCAGCACGTTCACCTATGGCCACTGCACTACTCGAGAATTTCATGGCCAAAAACTGCTTTTCTCTCTGCAAAGCAGCTGCATCCACAACGTCCTTTTCATCATCTATCATCTCATCTCGCTCACTGAAATCCTTACAAACTCGTACAGTTCTTCAAATTCAATGAATTTTGACTCGAATTCTGTCCTCTTATGTGGATCCGTGAGGTAAATACGATTCTGAAAATTGTTGTACTCCTCATACGCAGAATCGACTGTCTTCAAGTACAGCAGCTTCAAGGCATGGTGCATGAATTTGTTGGGATCATGGCCAGCAAGCAAAATGGCCGACTTAATTCGCTCCACTTTCGACTTCGCCGCCTGGCAACATTGGTTCAACGCATCTACACTTTCCGCCATTTTCTGTTCTCTCCGCCGGTTTTCAGCCTCTTTTTTCTGCTCACGCTTACTACGAGGCACACTGATTTTACCAGTTGGTGAAAAAAATGGCGTCGACGGAAACAACACTTTCTTCACTTTTCCAGATCGCAAAAACATCAGACACAAATATCTTCCTTTTCTTATTGTTATTCCGGCTAGTAACAGTAGCAGCTGTCCGGAAGATACCGGATTTTTCTTCAGCCTCTCAACCGGACACAGATTCAATGTTCGACTACCGCAGTAATCGAAAAACACTACCCGATGCAGCGCATGCAGTTGGGTTCACTTCGCGTTGCCGACCGTCGCAACAGCCGAAATCCACGTCAATCGTTAACGTCCCGTGCACGAACCGCGAATCTAAATTTTTCATCCACTAATTTGACATCCGGCACGATCAGGACCAAATGTTTCTCGGATAATCAGGGACGAAAAAAACAACTTAAATGGAATGTAACTCAAACTAATCTTATTTATTCAAACATAACTGAATACGTCTTAACCGCGTGACAACTTGTTAATACTGACCAACTCTTGCTTTCCTACTCTCCTTTCTGTTTCCGTTTTCTTACGATCAAACTCTCCAAAACTCTTTAAACTATCTCTTACACTCAATAAAATGCCACCTCAAAGTTCTTGTGTTTACATTATCGTTTCTTTCAGGATAACATGTGCTGTAAAATAACTTAATTTTTTCGCAGCACAGCAGTAAATGTTTTTTTTTATCAGTTCGTTTATTTGTTAGGCTCAGGCATGTGTAACACTTTGCGGAGTCGATATTCAATATTGTTATTAACAATGTTTTAATATTGATTTTTAGTAAAAGTGGGGTGCCAATTACTCGAGGATAGCTCGAGATTAATGGGTCACATCATCATTTGGAATGGGCTATACAGGTAACTTATTTAACAGCAGTAAATGATTATACGAGACCTTAAAAGATTTGTTTGGTTTGGGTTACGTGGATTCAAGGTGGGCGCTCAAAAATTCAAATTGATTAACTAGACGTTCGGCTTTCACAGCACACTTGTCGACAAAGTCCAGTGATTCAGGTGCTATAGTTGGTTGGCGAGCCGAGCTGACACAAGATTGGGATGGACCGCAGTAGTAGCTCAGACTTAATCGACCGACGACAGAAAGAGCGTCCGTTTTGCACCAATAGGGAAATAAAGGCACACGATCTAAGGGCGATCCTGTTTTTCGTAATTATTGCCCATCTGACGATATTTCGCTGTATAGTAATTTGGTAATTTGAATTATACTCTTTAATATTAAAATTTAGATTATATAATAATGTTACAAAGAACCGAAAAATTGTTTGCCAGTCGGTCAATCCAGCAACACCTGCATTAATTCTATGAAAGGATTCCATCTTGAAGTATTCGGTACCGGGGGATACTTTTGTTAGCTTAGCTTTAATCCATCATTGAATTCAGTTCTGCTGTACACAACTAGTTTTATATACTGAGGTCGGTAAATTTGTACTTGTATTTGTAGCTGAAAAAGTCAGTAAATTTTGAATCATCAGCACATAAAAATATTATATATTTTTATTAATGTTGGAATGAAGCATACGGTGTAAATTTTGGAAGAATTTATGTTTTCTTAAATTTTTAAGAATTATTTTTAAGTTTACCGAACTTATAAGCTGTTTGAAATTTTACCGAACAGATTTTGTGTGTAAGATTTAACGATTCTCACAATTTTCGTTGTCGTCGTAAGAGCATCGCGTGTTCAATGTTTGTGGGATATTCAAATTTAAGTCCGTAATTCGAAAGAAAACTTTTTTCAAAGTGCGGTGAAATGCGAGAAGCCTGCAGAGTACTGTATGTACACGCTAAGATCAGTTTATCCAAATATGGGGGAACAATACCCATAATCGCGAAGAGTGCACATACCCATTTATGGGTACGTTACTACCTCCCATATTTGAGTATTTTTACCCACACAAATTTACTGAAATATGGGTATAGTCAAATTTACCCGTAAATGAGTATGGGAACTTTTTTTGCGATTATAGGTAAACTAAGCTTACCGTGTAGAGCGTTGTACTCAACATATGTTTGGAAGATTTAGAAGTACTAGTAAAATATTCCTAGAACTCAAAAGTACTCCTCAAATTCATGAGGAATTATATAGTTCAAAAGTATTTCGAGATGATTCAAAACACTCAATAATGTTTTAGAAGAATTTGCTATACTCAGACGTATTAAGTGTGTGTCCAAAGTAATCGATGTTATTTGAAGATTATTTAAAGTACTTTAAAGTACCTAATCGTATTTTGATGACTATTGAAAGTAAAATTTACACGATATTGATGTTATTGGATGTGTTGATGAATTTAATGTAAAGTATGTAAAAATTTAAACAATAATTTGCATTCTATAAAATTTCGTTTGGTATGCATTGCAACAAAAATTTAATTTGGTAATCAGATATGTTATACACAGAAAAAAAATCTGAATATTCATTGTGATCTAAATATCAGAGCATATCAGATTGTTTTTCATTCCACACGAAGCAGCAACTTGCATGAAATAGCCCTATCAAAGATGCGCTTGTGCATACAACATTATCGACAATGTATGGGATTTCCCAGAAGTTTACATGATTCATAATGTTAATTTGTAAGTTTTATGACGCTTCATTTATGTGCATGAAATTGAACAGAAATTCACACAACTTTTTTGAGCTGTGTTGTTAAAAAAGTTGCCTGTATAGAACGATATTATTAATAACCCCAAATCCTTCTTAGCAACGTCTTCACAGAAGTTGTTGGAGCCTTTTCTAATGCCATGCTGACTATTGTTGTAATAGATTTTTATTTATATATTTTGAGACTTCATTAAGGGAGTCCGTCAGTTGAACCGCGTAAAAGTAAAGAAAACAAGTAACTAATAAATTCCACTGTATTACTGTTGATGATTTTCTCACCCAAATAGTATTTCGACTGTTGTATTTAACGTAATTAAGTCGATTCAAAATTAATATGGATTTTACTGAATACGTAATAAAAAAGCATAAGCTTCTACGCTAAGATAAAATAAGAAATATCATAGAAATATATCCTACAAAAGCATAAACTAACTAAATTGCGTTATTCTCTATGATAATGGGACGTATTTTTCAGCATTGGTGGTACTGAAACTTGCATTCTTCGTTAATGACTAAATATTTGTCAGGCGTCTTTCTGCCTTTAATCAATATTTGTTTCTTTTAAAATTATTGTACTACAAGCTGCGGAACTATTACCGATCGAGAATTTTTTCAACCATCCTGTACTCGCGATTTTTGATTTATTGCTAGGACAGGACACACTCTCATTCTGCCGCACTGTGTATCATGATATTATGCATGGGACAGTCCTGTCTCATATTCCTTACATTTCTTCCTTATTCCCCGCACGACGGCACTAAAGATTGTCAAAACATGCTACAGAAATATATATATATAGTAAAATGGATACAAGCGAGCATGTATAGTATATGTATGATACATAAATTCATCCAATTAGATTTATCAGTTTTGATCATTGTAGAATAGTCACATAATCACATTACAACAACTCTAGGAAATGCTGAAAAAACCTCTCTTCTCCTTGACACGTATTTTATTATTTTGAATTGCTTGCCACACTCTTCATAATCCCATGTTCGCTAAAAACGTAACATAATTGGCTCCAATCCTACAGCAAATTCCAAAATCCCTCTAAAAAAACTTAAATATCTGACCATAAATTAATCTCAATATGCCGCATCGGTCGTATATTGTGCCTCGTTCATTGCTTGCTCCATTGTGTGCTCCGTTCCTCTCTCGGAAGAACAAAGGCACGTGCGATTCAAAGCTGTGTGTAATCACTGAAGCCAGTGCTCAGCGATCATCATCGATCAGTGTGTACAAGCGACAAGTATGGATCATCACTTCGAGTATTCAGACAGTGCAACAGCCACCGAATAGTCATATTCGGTTACGGTTACTGACTCTGAACGAATTTGCGATGCTATGTGCACGAACGGGTGGCAGTCTGACACACTATTGTTCAGTAGTGTCATGAATGATTTTCACGTAGAGTTTTAACTTTTAGGAAGGATGGAAACAAGGAAGACAAGGGAGAGGAATCATAGGAGATAATTCAAGAAGGAAAATAGAAATGATTGTAGGATAGGGTTTATTTTCGGCCTCCAAAGTCCACAAATTGAACCAAATCGAAGATAGGCAGAGCCGGAGCGCCATCGGTTGTTTTCACATAAATTCACATAAATCCTTGAGAACACGTTCTGAAGCTTTCCACTACGTTTTAGTTTAAGTGCAGTTCCTTTGATGGTCCGTGCAGAGTCGGTAAGGTTTTCATTACGCCTGTCAACATCAAAACCAAGATGAAGCAAATTCAGTTTCACCGAAAAATAGCGATATGTAGAATTCATCCTTGACCGCTCTGTAAGCAAATTGGAACAGGATCGGCGGCGTTGCAGCATCAGCAATAGGGACACGAGCCAAACGTTTGATGTACACAACTGGAACATCCGAGTCTCTGTAGCCAAGGGCAACAGCTATTTTTTCCAACATTTCATCCGATTTCTCCGTGCGGCAGTACGGTACACCAGTCAAAATTAAATCATTCGACCTCAGACGATCAGTTTATTTGCAGTATCTCTGTTTTGTCGCACTTCTTCAGCAGTTTTGGCATGAGACTCACACAGTCCGTTGAAATCCTTAGCATAGTCGATCTTAAGTTGATTCACTTCAGATTCAGGGTGGAAATTTCGGTGACAAGAGCCGCGTTGGTTGATTAAATCTCCCTTTCAATCTTCGCATTTCCTTCCGCGATCATTTGTCCTATACGACCTAAAAGCTGATCATAGCTTTCCACCTCATCGTCACCTCATGGACCGGACCAAATCCTCTCGCAATCGTTTTTTTGTTTGTATTTTCACTGCTGGTGGATCCCACTGGTAGTGCAAGCGTTATCTTTACCCATTTTGGTAAGCGCCGCACGAGTAAGCGTTCTGTTTTGGTTCATCCAAGTGAGTGGCAATGACGGATAGAACAATAATGAAAGGATGAACTCAATCACAATATAGCGTCCATATGAAATGTATCATGATAGTAATAAATTATTACACTATTAATGCATCACAGCCGATATGATCGAACGAGCATTTATGTTCTACAGGTAGGTACTCAAGTCACTGATCACTAGCTCGATTGGAATCGAAGTAAGGCTGGCATTAAATGGAGAAAAAAAACCGCGGAATTGCGATCACGAACAACTCACTTGCTACCGTCTGCCATCACTGTCACCTGATTTGGGCGTCCTGAAAAGCTGCTTTTTTCAGCCAACTCGTAGGCTTCAGCAACCATGTTTGCGCAGTTAGGAGCTGGCGGCAGCTAGCACCTTGAAGGGCCCACTGGTGAGCAGTCGTTGCTCAAAGAAGCGTTGGTGCAGTTTGAAGTTGGTCCGACCAACTCCAAACTGCACCAACGCTTCAATTAGCAACGACTGCTCACCAGTGCACCCTTCAAGGTGCTTGTTGCCACCAGCTGCGTTCGTGTATCCACTGCACTGCTCTACGACTGCCGAAATACTCAAGCAAAATATGAAGGTGTATCTGTTTTATAACCTTCGTGGTTGGTTAGGAGATGTTCATTACTTAAATATGAAGTCTGCGCTAGGAAAGCGCATTTGGTAAATTCACTCTGAAAAATCAGCATTATAAGACATAATCTTGTATAGGCGTTATTTTCAATAGTAGAATAATAAACAGCAATAGATTTAAATATTGGAATCGAAACGTAGAAAATGTTGCGATTGATTGAGGCAAACATTTTGGAAATCAATCGAGGAATGACTTAGTTATTTACGTTCAAAACCTAAGCATATTTCGTGACGCTCCAAATTTTTGCACTTGCAACGAGTACCCCTGTGTAAAACAAAGACGTAGTCCTACGTCAAAAATTGACTTGGTATTTTGTTTTTACCATTGACTGGGACGTTCTGCTTGACGGACTAATTGCTGAAGAAATGGCTGAAATGTTTTGCGCTGTACTGAATGATTGGATGGATACAAATGCCCCATATCGTCGTCCTGCTGTTTCTCCTCCTCTGCTTTGCTACGAAAACTAAAACTAACACGAAATGCTGCGCAGCGTAAACTCCGGCGATACCGTTCCGGGGCAAATGAGATGTAGCTTTTAGTACGCTCGAGAATCAAACCACTCACTATTATCTCAAACAATTTAGAGGCAGCTGAGAGATCAGTGATTCCCCGGTAGTTTTTAACGTTACATTTGTCTCCTTTCTTGTGTACCGGAACCATTAAAGACTCCTTCCAGACTGCGGGAAATTTCGATTTGGCAAAAAATACTGAAAATCCTGGTCCAGGCGAGAATGTACATATAATTTTCTTGATGGCATTATTTACCATCAAGGGCGTTATTTTCAAAATAACCACGCCTACAAGGTTCGTATGAACGTCCAAAACAGCGGAGTCACGTTTATTCGACATAATTCTTTCTGCAGCAAACACTGACGAAAAATGAGTAGCAAAAATTTCACATTTTTCTTTTCGTATAGACGTTTCAACAACGTTCAAAAACACGCAAGCTGGCAAAGTAGTATTTTTCCTTTTAGAATTTACGTAGGTCCAAAAACTCTTGGGGTTTCGCCTTAAGTAGGTTTGTACCCGTAAAACGTAAAATTTGTAGAGAAACGAGTTAAGTTTACGGTACTCATCACATTCCCAGTGAAAACTGCGCTTATTTGCCAGGGAACGGTATTGCCGGAGTTAACGCTGCGCAGCATTTCGTGTTCGTGTTAGTTTTCCTAGCAAAGCAGAGCTCCATGGAGGAGAAACAGCAGGACGACGGTATGGAACTTTCGTGTCCATCCAATAAGGGCTTCCATAGTGCTATGTTCGGTGCGTCCCGGGGTATAAACGTGTGATGGAATGTAGTTTATCGTTTCATGCAGTGTTGAAAAAAGTCATCGTCAAAGCACATTAAACCATAGTAGCCAGGTTGCTGACGTACCGCCATGTTTTCGAAGCCAACATCTCAAACATCACAAATGTCACAAATGTTTGTTTTGATCGTTTTAATATCATCGCGTTCCAAGCAGTTTAACTGTTTTAAACGATTTTAACTAATTCAATTTTTAAAAGTTCGTTTGCTGAATTCAACAGCTACACCCAAAATACTGGTTGAAGGCAGGAATTGTTCGTTTCCAAAAATCACATTTCTTGCATTCGTTTCTGCCAACAGAATGTATCTTAGATACAAACCCTACGATCCTAGAAGAACATTTTGCTATAAACTAGTTAAAACCGCACATACCATGATAAAATTTTATCGTTCGTCTGGTTTGTACAACGTTTCACACTATAAACAAAGACAGCATGTAAATGTGTTGGTAGTAACATGAATCTGTCATCACTACATACTGTAGGTCAAGGTGCCCACTGATGTAGCGGAGTTGTGACATCTACTAGCATGTCAAAATATCTTGTCGATGTTTGTCTCACACTACAAGACTTAAACTCGATGATTCGACATGTTATGTGATGCCACATCTCCGCCATATCAGTGTGCGCCCGGCCTTATGGATGTTACATCGAAAAAATAAAAATTAAACTTATTAATATTCCTAGTGATCGTCTCAGTTTCTCATTAAGCGGAAATTAATCGAAAGGTGACCTTTGACCAAGATGGATTTTTGTTGATAATTGAGCCGATCTCTTTGCAATTGTGGTGTCAGTTTACAAAAGTCCAATGGAAAATTCACTTTCACCTAGATATCCGTCATTGTGCCACAAGTCATCAAACCCATGATCCATACAAAATGAAGTAGTGTCTTGAAAAAACCTAGTTATGATGAATCCTAGAGGGTTTGAGCTGTTTAGTGGAATACTTGTAACTATAAATTAGAAGAAAAATTAGTAATCTCCATTTAATTCCAACTACCTTTGCTTATCTTCGACAGATACGCGTATTTCGTCTACAATGTGCAGACTTCTGTCGAGTTATTAGTACGAGACACTGAAGAAGTCTGCACATTGTAGACGAAATACGCGTATCTGTCGAAGATAAGCAAAGGTAGTTGGAATTAAATGGCGATTACTAGTTATGATGATTCTGATTAAATTTCGACCAGTGGAAATTGCCTGAGACGCTTCATTGCAACCTCCAATGGCAGAAAAACATAAAAGGAGGAATTGCTAATTACTAGCCGCGTATACCATTGGAAAAACGAGCATCGCCAATATTATTGTGGTGGAGCACTTGTGCAAACAATGTATGTGTTTCGATAAATGGAAAACAATATTTATTAGCTTAAATCGTACTGAAGATACGAATCAAGTTTTTATAAAATTAGTTATCGAGATTATTCTTTCCCAAATACCAAATTACTTTTCCTCTACACGATAATGCTATTTGATCTTTTAAATTTTGATGAAAACTACTTATGAGACAATGTATTGATTTCGAAAAGCAAAACAAGCATACAATTATTTGCCTTTCTATAGTTTATAGGCCTCTACTCTTGGGCAGACTTTTTTTTCTTTTTCTTCTTTCTTGGTGTTTTCAACCAAACTTATAGTAAAACCGAAATTAGCTTATTGCGCTCCTAGAACTTAGTGTTGAAGATATACTTATACAGTAATTGATTACAAGCTAAGATTAAATACAAAATAAATTTTGTCATTTATGGAAACTATTACAAAGCCAAATAAAAGGAGTAACATTGTAGGTACTCCCATAGCAACTTCATGGAATTCCAATTTGGAACCCTAAATTGAAAGCAGCTTGTGAAATTATTAAGTTTGAAATACTAAGGCAGTGTACACAAATGTTTAAAATCAATTGCTCAAATCATAGTTTAGGAAGGTTTTATCTGGACCCAATTATATACAAATTTGTTTGCATTAATCGAAATCACAAGTCGATAATCATTCGTACAAAATGTATAATAAAACTACTTATTCGTAATGGACTCGTTCTTCGAAGTTTGCACGGAAACTATTGTAAAAGAACCCGTAACGCTGGTAGATCACCTTTTAGGGGTGCGTTGCAGGATATCAGATCTACCGAATTATTTCAAACTAGGAACCATATTTGTTTTTGTACTCAAAGGAACATATCTTAGTCCTTATTACATTTTATATCTTGCGGAATTTGACAATACTCGGATTGCACCACCGACGATAAGCTTGGAAAAAGGAAAACATGGTTAGTCTTCATTTATGTGAATTAACATTTTCTTTTCGATGTTCTATGGTTAGGACTAAGGATGCAAGGTCTGTATCGGAGTCATTGTGTGTTTTGTTTGTGTTTGATGAATTTGGGTTTGACTGATAAATGGGCGCGCATTTGAAGAGTGCTGTCACTTACAAGGGGTTTAAATAGTGGAAATGATTCATATCCAACAAAACAAACAATGACAACTGTAACAACACCGAATACTTCATCATTTCTCAAAAATGATGAAGTAACTCAACATGTGTTGGGATATGAAACTACTCGAGTAGCAGCTCGTTTGATTCAGCTCAAACTGAAAAAAGTTTTATTTAGTTGAGTGAAAATAGTTTAGGGAAAGAGTATATAATGTTAATTTAGGAAAAGAGTATAATTACAGTTTTAGTTTCTTCTTCGACCGCGATAAAATGTGCTCGGATTCGAGCTCGGCTACTGGTTGCTACTGCCTACGCTTTATATCGCTTGTACAATTCAAAATAAATTTGCCAACTACAAACTATTAATTTTAATTGAAATTTTCTTAACGCGGGTAAAATTAACTTTTGCTTTTTCTTTATGCAAAACGACTGCACGGATTCTCTGTATGGGTAATGCGCAAAACTGTCAAACGTCACTCAGGCACAAGGTGCTCCGTTGCAGGTGCTACGGTCGCAGAGGATTCGGTCATAGGGGTCTTCATCACATTGTCACTTCGGTCTCCGGCGCCGTTCTACATCAACAGCAGCACCAAGTAGCAAGAAATATCAAATCAGCAAAATTTGGATATCGACGTCGGCGACATTGCTCATGGTAACATCGATTGAGACCATTGGCTTACGGAAAGTGTCCTGTCAGAAGTTAGGGCTTCAGCTTCAGAGTTCATAATGTTGGGATTAATTTTATATAAACGTTTTAAGGTCGAGTAGAAGCGCAGTAGAATAACATTATATTTTATAAACACCCCGAACTCCGTATAGTTAAGAACTTATATCGAATTTGTCTTTGAACCTAGGTTGGGTTGCGTAACCTGAACTTATTGTCCGTGCAAAACTCAATCCGATACGAGTTACAGATAAAACCATACACACTGACGTTTAGCACACACCAAGCCGACCTAATTTTGATACCTGATCCAGTTAAGAACTGGATCAAAAACAAATTCACTATTACACTCACACACATGCGACAGAAAACGCACTCACAAATGAGCATTATATGTCAAAAATGAAATTTGGTGCACACGCATACATATCTAAAACGATATATTTTTTATGGCAAGTGTTTTTAGGGGTTGTTGTCTGAGCTACCGCAGTTTTTGTAGGTATAACAGCCATCAATTGTTGTGATACGGCATTCATAATACAACAGTTGTGGGTATTTCCATCAAAAGTGCAGTAAAAACTGCCAACGACTATTTTGGGTGTAGCGATAGGCCTTGATCAGGAGAAAAATGATTAAAATTTTGAAACTTCTTAAGTTTTCTGCGGGCCAAGCGATTCGAATTTTCGTAGCCCGGTCAATCGAATGATTTTAACAAGGGCAAAGATAACTGATTGTTTTTGATAATCGAAAAATGAACCAGGTCAAGCTGGAGGAGTTGAGAGGGGCACACGAGAAACAAATTTTGTAGCCAGACCAATCGAATGATTTTGACAAGGGCAAGAGAAACTGATTTTTTATGCAATCGAAAAGTGTGCCAGGTCAAGTGAGAGGTCTTGACAAGGGCAAGAGAGGAAATATTTTCTTTTGATTCGCCAGGCCAAGTAACACAGGCAAGAAAGATATAATTTGATTAGTTGTTTCCGTATTTATTTATTTATTGTACACCATCTTCGACTATGTCGTACAGACCGATTACTTAGAATTACTTAATCTAAACCTCTAATTCTAGCACAAAACACATTTTTAGACAAAATAAAATCAAATTCGTTACAAACATCGTTAAAGGATCGCAAACACAAGTTAAAACAATTATTGAATCCGAAGTTCGTTCTGTGAAACGGAATTGCCAGTAATGGGGAGTTTAGGAACCGACGAGGAGGAGTGTTCCACGGAATTTGTACTAGGAGTTCGGGACAATCCACATGGCCCATTATGAGGTTGAAGATGAACAGCCGTTGCAGTTTTATACGCCTGAATGAGAGGGTTTCCAAATCAATCAACTTGCATCGGTCAGGATAAGCGGGAAGGTTGACTGGATCAATCCATGGGAGCCGCCGCAATGCAAACCTCATGAAACTTTTTTGAACCCGCTCAATTGCAAGAGTATGCGTGGCGTAAGAGGGAGACCACACCGGTGAGGCGTATTCTAATATGCTGCGAACTAGCGAGCAAAAAAGCGTCTTAAGGTAATAAACGTCAGAGAAGCCTGAAGTATGACGACGAATAAATCCAACTACAGTGTATGCTTTAGCAATAACAATGCTCATGTGCTCATTGAACCTCAGCTTCGAATCAATCGTAACACCCAGATCACAGATAGAACTTACACGTTCCAGAGAATCCGATCCCATATACACTGATAGGCAAATTAAAGTGCCCACCTCTTCGTTTTTTCAATTTCTCTCATTTACTTGGTTTAAATTAAAGTAAACAGAGTGTAGTTTTTTTTTCTTATTTTATTTTTCATATTCTTTTAAGTTTCACTTATGAAATACTGAAAAAAGGAGTTTTACCTAAAGAAAAAAAAATCAATTTGTGTTGAAAAAAAAACAGTGGCAAAATAAAGTGCCCACTTCACAAATCGATATGTTTTCGATAAGTTTCCATTGGAAGACCCCTCGATTGTTTATGTTTTGATATTTTGACATGTTTTGAAGCAAAAGGCTCAACCTGGTGCATTTGGATACGTGATCGCATTTGATTGAATTGAAAAAACTGGAGAACGCAGTGCTTTCGAAAGCAATTCCCTTGTGTATCCGAAAATTGGTCGTTCGTTATGTGCAAAACGGTGAATCGCACCGAGCTGTCGCTAAGAAGTACAGTATCAGTAAGGCAGCGGTTGGCAAAATTCTTTTGAAGCTTAAAACGTTTGGATCAGTGGTGGATCGCCCTGGCAGAGGCAGGAAGCGGAAAACGGATGCGAGAACGGACACCAAGATCATGCGCGAAGTCAAGAAGAACCCGAAGGTAACTGTCCGCGAGATCCAGGAAACCCTTCAGTTATCAGTTTCCGGTAGAACTGTTCGTCGCCGTCTCGTAGCACAGGGGTTGAATAGCAAACCTGCTCGGAAGCGCCCATTTATCAGCAAGGCAAACAAAGCCAAATGGCTTAAGTTTGCTAAGGAGCATGCTGATAAGCCCCTAAAGTTCTGGATAACGGTTCTCTGGACGGACGAATCAAAATTCGAGCTGTTTAACCGAAAGCGGCGGGTTCGTGTTTGGTGCAGATCGGGAGAGGAGCTTCAGGAGCGCCACATCCAAGGCACGATGAAGCATGGAGGAGGAAATGTGATGGTCTGGGGGTGTTTTTCGTGGGGTGGAGTGGAAAGCATTGTGAAAATCGACGGTATAATGACGGCAGATTTTGGAGATTTCGCTGATCCAGACGGGCCTTGAAGAGAAATTCGTATTCCAGCAGGACAACGACCCGAAGCATACTGCCAAGAAGACCAAGTCTTTCTTCCGGTCTTGTCGGATCAAACCGCTGGAATGGCCTCCACAAAGCCCGGACCTTAATCCCATCGAGAATTTGTGGGCGATTCTCGATGCCAGGGTTGACAAAACTGGTGTTACCAATAAAAATAACTATTTTGAAGCCCTGGAGCGCGCCTGGGAAGAGCTAGATCCACAGCATCTAAAGAACCTGGTCAAGAGCATGTCGAAGCGCCTGCAGGAGGTCCTGAAGGCCAAAGGAGGACACATCAATTATTGAAATGCTTTTATTTTGGGCACTTTATTTTGTCACTGTTTTTTTTTTTCAACACAAATTGATTTTTTTTCTTTAAGTAAAACTCCTTTTTTTTCAGTATTCCATAAGTGAAACTTAAAAAGAATATAAAAAATAAGACAATAAAAAAAATACAGTGTGTTTACTTTAATTTGAACCAAGTTAATGAGAGAAATTGAAAAACGAAGAGGTGGGCACTTTATTTTGCCTATCAGTGTAATACTGGTGCAGAATAACGTTGTTGCAGCGGGTGTAAGTTATTACTTTGCACTTTTTGTTGTTTGTGCGCATGCCGTTGGCACTACACCAGGTTAGCAAACGGTTTATATCCTCTTGAACTTCAACACAATCGGCGGGGGAAATAATCACTCGGAAACAATTCAGATCATCGGCCAATGAAAGTTTTGACGATGAAAGCAGTTCAAACAAGTCATTCACATAAATAATAAAGATAAGAGGGCCGAGAACACTGCCCTGGGGTACTCCAGATGGTATGTGGAATGTCCTGGAACGCACTGAATGCACAGTTACGAAAGCATCGCGATTAGAAAGGTGCGAATAGAGCCATTCAGTGATCCATGTTGGAAATCAAAGGTGGCTCATTTTTCCAATGATGAGATTATGCGGTACTGCATCAAACGTTTTCGCAAAGTCGATATAAACCGAATCCACTTGTCACTTTGCTTTCAGTTCACGTGATATCGCTGAAATGTAGCACATTAGGTTCGATGTTGTAGAACGGTGCTTCACAAAGCCATGTTGAGCAACGGAGATGATCGGTGCAACAGCTCTGTATAGTACTGCGTAAATTAGTTTTTCGAAAACTTTACTGAGAGTGCAAAGTATGGATACACCGAGATAATTTACGACACAAGTGTAACTTCCGGGTTTATGGATCGGTACTATGGACGCCGTTTTCCATGCAATTGGGAATGTTCTGTCCTGGAGTGAGCGGTTGAAAACTGCAGCGATGGGCATGGCAACAGTAGTGGCGCAATTCTTCAAAAATACAGGGGGTAGGCTATCTGTTCCGGGTCCTTTCGTTGTGTCGAGATCTTCAAGAGCTTTCTGAACAGAATTCGTAGAAAACTGTATGCAAGCCAAGCTAATGTCATAGGACGGTATCTGTTCAAAGGAGTTCCGACGTTGAACGGGAGAATTTTTTCTAAACACGCTTTTGAAGAATGTGGCAAAGAGATTGGCTGCTTCTGCGCTAGATTGAGAAGTAGTTCCATTGAAGTTGAAAGAGCCAGGAACGCCAGGACTAGCTTTCCGCTGCTTGATGTAATTCCAGAAGCAAGAAGGGTTTTGCTTGACGGTTGTCTGAATCCGGATCAAATAGCTTTCATGCGTTGCCGAAAGGAGGGTTTTATACTCCGATTCAAGCTCGCGAAGTCTAGCTCTGTCGGACCCGTTTTTCGTAATGAAATATCGGTTACGCATCATACGAAGATTGTTGCGACGGTTACGCAGATCGGGAGTCCACCACGGTTGGTTGAACACTGAGATCGAAGCAGGGTTTTTTCGAGGAACATGGCGATTGATAACATCATAAAGAGATCGTTCCCAATCAATGTCCACTAAAATGGAGTTTACCAAGTCAAAATCGCATACGGAATAGTCAATCTTAAAACATTGATTTTGGTTGTCAAGGCGTCGCTATCGTCAAGCAGTAAAACTACTGGTGCGTGGTGATTATCACTAGGTAACAGAGGAGACGATGGTGCAATTAAGTCAAGATATTCCGGGCAATTGGTGAATACCAGGTCCAACAGTTTTTCAGTTGTATTGACGAAACTACTAACCTGCCTCAAGCCATTTATAAACATTGCTTCTGTGAAGTCCAGCTCAGTATCAGTAGAGATGTTCGAAGGAATGTATCCATTGATGTCTTCATCGAGATGCCATTGCAAGTTAGGAAGATCAAAGTCGCCGACAGATAAAATTATGTCATTCTCGGTCAAACGATCTGATACAAGTTGTACCGCACTTGCATGAGCAGTATATAACTCGGTACTCGAGTTAGATGAAAGATAGATATCAACTATATAAAGCGAACGAAAATGCAACTTTATGCAAACTGCGATTTGTTCGAGTTCATTGCAGTTAAGCATCGAAACAGAATTACATTTGAGTGAGTTTTTAACCGCAATCAGCACTCCACCACCCCGCAAATGCTGACTCGACAATGCATTACGATCACAACGGAAGAAAACGTAACCGGACGAAATTTCTCTGCTGTCAATATCTGCCTGGAGCCATGTTTCCGTGAAGATGAGCACATCATAATCGCAGCTAGACAGTACCAAACGTAGCTGAGCGATTTATGTACGCTAGCCCCTGACATTTTGGTAGTACGCGGAAAGAGTGCGATCGGGAACACATTTCCCCACGATAGGCACATCGGATACCTGACGGTTTGATGGCATGCTAGGTGAGGCGATGTTAGATGTATTCGCTTCAGTGATTGATGGTCCAACAATTTCGATTGCCTCGGAGTGAAGTTCGGTTAGCATGTGGTGGTGAACGGTGGACATTACTGAGGGAGAAATACTCCTAACATGTGCATACTTGCCTGTATTGACTATTTGGAAGACCCCTGCTCCAAACTCATACACAAGCCCGGGATGGCTGCAGAACGCTGGCGGTAGTGACTCGACTGTGACGAGAGGATAAGGGGCTTCCGTGAGGCTTCCAGGCGTCTATCCCGGTGTTGAAATAAAAACTGTTGCGTTGTTGCGAACTGGAGTGGACCACTTCAGCACAGGTCCATAATCGGAGAGACGGATGATGGATTTTGAGGAAGAGGCAAGGGTGTTGCTTGCAAGTTCTTCATCAGCGGGTGCCGAAATTTTGAGGATCCGTAGTCTTCAAATTCTCGAAATAGAAGTCCTTCAGGCCATGTTTCGGGATCCCGTGCTTTACGTTTGAGTGAAGGGTCAAGGCCAATTTTGAAGGAAACGAAGGAAAGCGATTCAATAGTTTTGCCCTTCGGTACCAGCTTCAACACGGTTGGATCGATGTCGATATTTAGGTTTGCTTTCGTCATCGCACATACTGCTTCGACTGTGGCTTCCGGACAAATTTTTGAAATGTACAGCCAAAACCGATGATCGATTTCACTTTTGCAAATCGAAACCGATACAATATTGTCCTCAGATTTTTTTTGCTACCCATGCAGCAACTTTCTGAAGCGCGCTCATTTGACTCGGTCACACAAGGGCGTTTTATACCCCTTCGCTGATCGATAACAGGCCAACGTGTTTTTGTTGCTGGCGAGGAACTGCTAGTGGGCTTTGTGTGTAGCTGCTTTATTTCCGTCCGTAGATCAGCAATTGCAGATGTTAGCGCGATGATAGGGGACTTTTCATCGGCTTGGTGTGAAATCGAGCGAAAATTAGAGTTCTCAGACAGCTCGGCACAACCATCGCACATCCAGAAAAGATTTTTCCTGTGTGATGTGAAGTACGACTGCATTGTCCGTGTTACACCTGAGCATGCGTTCATATGGAAGAAAGCTCCACAGTAATCACGGCACACAACAACATCGATTCCAGTTATTACTTCCGAGCATTTAACACAGTTTTTCGCCATCCTGATGCGCCTACGCGTAGTCTTCATCAATCAGGTAAAAGCACACAAGTGATAGCATACAAGTGAGTGTTTCCGATATTGACAAGCAGATGTCACTTCAGCGAAAAAATTGACGTGCACGCTCAAAACTCCCTCTCTTTCTTTCGTATTACTTTCCCTGTTTTTCACGCTGAAAAGTTACTAAATTTTCGTAAAAAGTGAATCTACTCAATTTTGACTAGATCCACTTTTTACGAAAATTGAGTAACTTTTCCGTTTGGAAAAAGGGATAGTAATACGAAAGAAAGAGATGGAGTTTTGGGCGTGTCGGGAGTACACGGTAAGCTTCCTTTACCCATTAATGGGTACGATTTATTATTATTGTTATTCCTCCTGTGGAAATTTTTACGCATTTCACCCTAAAACGGCGTCTACCCATTTAAATGGGTAGGCGTCGTTTTTCAGTAAAATGCTTAAAAAAGCCACAGGAGGAATAACAATAATAATAAATCGTACCCATTAATGGGTGAAGGAAGCTTACCGTGTAGTAGGCTTTTGTTCACGCTGGTTCAGGTCTACTCTAAATAGAGTAACTTTGACTCAGTTTCGAATTTCCATGCTAAATGTCAAAAACTGAGTAACTTGAAATAAGGAAACTGAGTTAATGCTACTCTGATTGTAAAAGCGCTGTACTTATAAAATAGAGTAATTAAAATGAAGCTGTCCAAAGTGAAAAACATTTTTCCAGGGGCCTGGCGGGCAGTCATTTTGCTGTAGCCAACATCTCTAACATCCAAACATCAAAAGATTCATTGTTTGTAAACAATACTGCCACTCGGTACCCGTAGAAACAAACGTCAAACGGGCCTTATTCGAATAAGGCCCGTGATATGTTGCATACTGTCAAACGCTAGTAACAAGGATAGGGTTGCCAGGCCCCTGCATTTTTCAGTCGATACACACGCTCGTTCAGATCTACTCTAAATAGAGTAACTTTGACTCAGTTTCGTATTTCCATGCTAAATGTCAAAAATTGAGTAACTTGAAATAAGGAAACTGAGTTAATTCTACTTTGATTGTAAAAGCGCTGTATAAAACGTTTTTTAGTCGATACATCGGAAATTGATAGTGAGTTACTAAAATTCTACAAGGTAGAAGGAGGCAGAATGGAGCAGATAAAACTTCTCGTCGATGCGGAACCGGGTCGGAAGTTTAAATCATATAATTAATAGAATATCGATACTTAAAGGGATTTCACTGTTCCATCTCCACTTGTAGAAACTTTGTTCCGGGATGTGTGGGAGAATTTAAATCCCATTTTCAAAACATTCATGGGCTGAATACTAGCAATGCCGCTGAGTGTTTGGAATGTGGATGACCGCATCAAATCTTTAAAGCGGAATATTGATTATATGGACGAGAAACTAGAGGTGGTAATGGATGCGATTAACGAAGTTTTTTTTCAATATAAATTAATAACTACAATGCTAAACACACGTGAAAATTAATAACTCCAATGCTAAACACACGTGAAAACACACGCGGCTTTTTTTTTGCACCGATATTTCAGCATGGTCATAATTGGGTGAACAAGGAAAATACTCATGTTGGAGCCTCAACTTTGACGCCTGCTGTAGTCCAAACCACTTGATGAAAACAGTTTAAATTTTGTGAACATAAATTTCTGTATTTTTTTAAGTCATGAAGAAATTTTTAATATGCTACCTAAATTTTTCATAGAAATGCGGTTTTTTGAAATTGGTATATCCAAAATGACTTTTTTCACATATGTTATGATAACTTCAAATTTATAAATTTTATCAACATAAAATTTTGGTCACATAAGGTCGAAATATTAGTTATAACGTTGTCAAAATTTCAGCCAAATATATTGATAATTGACAAAGTTACAGAAGGTTGAACAACGCATTTTTTGGAAGAAAATTTTGCTCGCCTTTTTTTTTGCTACTGAGTGTAGTCGATTACGTTTGACTTTAGCCACCCATCATAGTGTGCTCAACAGATGGCGTAGGTGTGTTAGTGCCGATGATTTGAAGTGCAAATTTTCCAAAGAGTTATGTCTGTTTATCTGTGGTTCTTATGCAAATTAAAAAAAAACATGGATGATTTCAGGAATTGTTAAACCAGAGAGGCAATAATTAAATATAACCCGAAGCTTTTGACAGATATCTGTAAAATTTCACCGAAATCCGTTATATCCAATTACCAAACGTTCAGCTGTTGAGAATTCAGTAAAACTTTACAGATTTCTGGAAAAAAATCTAAGTGACTATGTTTCTTTAAAGCCGAAATGTGTACAAAGTGGCCCACTCTATAAACGGTTGTGAAAACAAACTAATAAAAAAAACTTAAAGACCATAAAGATTTTGAAAATGATCTAGTGAGAGATGTTATGACCACTTGAGAACTTTCATAAAATCTATTGACTGCCATCAAAACCTGCATAGCGCCAAATGGCCACAACTGTCAGCTCCACAATGATATAGTGGTTGGTTTTTGACGTCTTACGGCAAGGGTAGGGTGTCAAATGAAAATCTAAAATATTGCGACCGTCACGAAAAACCGTACGTTTTGTACGCGAATAACTCAAATAATCCACGATAGATTTACATGATTTCTCCCTCAATTGGTCTGAAATTTTACCACTCTCCAGTTCAATTGTCAAACATTATTCTCAAACAATAGTGAATGCAGCTGAGAACGGTATAAAACGAACACTTAGGAAAATTTTGCCTCATTCGTTAGGCAGCATTGAAGCTGTGTGGAGCTGGTCGCTGGTAGCTAGTCGCAGGCAGCTAGTCGCAGGCAGCTGGTCGCAAGCAGCTGGTCGCAGCTGCTTCATTCGTCCGGCAGCGGAGCTGGTCGCAGAGAGGCAGCTGGTGGTCGCGTAGTAGCTTGTGGTAGTAAGCACCAAGGCTCTTTCAAACAGCGATTGTCGCGATGAGGTTAAATGGCGGATTATGGGGGCGCACAATCGCGTCGGTTTGTACAAGCCGCCATCTTACCTTATCGTGGCAATTGTTTCGCCGCGACTTCGAAAACGCTGCTGTTTGGGGGGCAGCGTCCTTGGGGGCGAGCAGCAGTAGGTGGAAATAATCTGTCAATGTATACCATCCCCCTGAGGGAACGTTTGATATCATTTAAATTTCAAGAGCCTAGATTTATGTACTTCTAATTTTTTGTTACTATTGTTTATAATTGTAGCATTCGAAAAACTTGTACTTATTACCCTATATGGACCTTCGTTAACCTGATTCAGTTTACTCCTATTTTCTAATTTCAGATATACTATATCATCTATCTTAACATCTGTATGATTATTATTTTTGTTTAGATTGTTTGTTCGTTTTTCTTTAGATTGTTTTATGGCATCCAACACACTTACATGAGCTACTTGTAGCCTAAATTTCATTTCTTTATCATAAGCCTCATAGTTATATAATGGATTTATATTTGTTGATACACACTGAAGACTATTAGCTTTATGAGCAAATAACAATTCGAATGGCGTGTAGTCATGTTCGAGATTTGGTGTCGTATTATAGCAGAAACTATAATACGGCATCCATTCATCCCAATCATTGTTTCTATCGTTACAGAAAATTCTCAGGTACTCGTTTAAGCACCTGTGATTTCTCTCCAACGCGCCTATCGTTTGTGGGTGGTAGGCAGCGGAGCATGTATGTGTTATATTTAATAATTTACATACTTCATCAAATACCGCTTTGAATTCGGTACCCTGGTCGGTTTTTATGCTTGACATTGGTCCGTAGATGAGAATACATTTTTCTACTACGGCTTTTGCCATGGTCGTAGCTGACTTGTCGGTTATTGGTACAATTATCATATATTTTGTAAAATCGCATTGTATCGTCACAGCATACTGATTTCCATTTCCGGATAATGGAAACGGTCCTATCGTGTCAATTGATACAACTTGGAACGGTTTTACTGGCGTTGTCGTAATAGTAGATTGTGTTTTTACAGGAATATAATGTTTGTTCAGTAAACATGACGTACATGACTTCACAAATTCTGTTATAGTTTTTTTCATTTCCGGCCAGGAGTACATGGCTTTAATCTTCTTGTATAGTCGATTTATGCCTATATGTCCTCCTGTGGAAGTATTTTGGTATTGATTCAATACCTGTTTGATATCGTTATTATTTGTTAAAATTTTCGGTTTTTCATAAATTATTACGGTAACGTTCCTAAGAACTTCGTTACCTATTTTCTTGAATATATTCATTTCTATGAAATTGAAAATTGTATCATTTTTGGCAATTGCCACTTGTTTAATTACGCGTTTGTTTTTCTTATTATTTTCGTTTTTATTTATTTCTTCGACTGAGGCCTCAATCAGTTTGAAAATTTGTTCCAGCATTTTATAAATATTTCTTTGAATTTGGATGATGTACCCTAAGGTCAACTCTCCTGTATAGTTTTTCTTATAAAGTAGAATATTTAAAAATGATTTGTTATGCATAAACGATAATTTTGGCAGTTCAAAAGCTTCATGGTTGCTTAATGCCTCGAAGACATGGAGTTGATCAGGCTCCTGAGTTGAGGGATTATGCTTTGGATTCGCTTTCTTTGCCATTGAACGTGTTGTAAAATACATTTGTTTCAATGATTCCGTGTCCAATTGTATTCGGGAAAGAGCATCCAAAACAACGTTTGTCTTTCCTTTAATGTACTCAACTACGAAGTCATACTCTTCCAAGTCTAGTCTCATTCGTGTGAGCTTGGATGAAGGTTCCTTCATAGAAAATAAATACACAAGAGGTCGATGGTCGGTTCGAATTAAAAACTTACGGCCATAAAGATATGGTCGGAAATGTGTTACCGCCCAGTGTATAGCAGTTAGTTCCTGTTCTATGGTGGACTTATTTGATTCGCCTGTTGTGAATGCTTTACTAGCGAATGAAATAGGTAACTCGACACCATTATGCACTTGAGCGAGCACCGCACCGCATGCCACCTTTGAAGCATCGGTGGTTAATACGAATTCCCTTTTAAAATCTGGATATTGGAGTATATTTGGTGAAAGTAAGGACTCTTTTAATATTTTAAATGCATTTTGACAATCCGAATCCCAATTGAATGTTATGTTTTTTCTAAGTAATTTATTCAATGGATTGCAGATGTGGGCAAAATTAGGGATAAAGCGTCGGTAGTAGTTGCAGAAAGCAACAAATCGACGCGTTTCATCTGCGTTTTTTGGTTCTGAGAAATTTAAAATAGTAGCGTGTTTATTTTTATCAGGTTGTATGCCTTTGTCAGAAATATGATGTCCCAAATAAGTTACATCACTTCTGAAAAATTGGCATTTACCTGGGTTAAGTTTCAAGTTATGCTTCCTTAAACACTGAAAAACTTCGTGTAAATTTGATAGGTGGTGCTCTATAGAACATCCGATGACAATAATGTCGTCGATGTACAAGAAAGCACATTCCGGTGGGAGACCACTTCACGCGATGGTCATCATTCTCTGAAAGCTATTCGGGCTGATATTTAGCCCAAATGGCAGTCTATTAAATTCGTAATGCCCTGAATTTGATGAAAAAGCTCTGTATTTCTTGCTTTCTTCACTTAACGGAATTTGATGAAATCCGGACTTCGCTCTTCCTGGTCTAAAATTTCGTCTATCCTGGGTAATGGAAATTTATCAGGTCATATTTTTTTATTCAATTGGCGGAAATCTACTACTAAACGCCAAGTTTTATCGCCAGTAGTAGATTTTTTGGGTACTAGAAGTATGGGGTTATTATATGGAGAAATTGAATTTTGAATTATTTTATGCTCCAACATATTTTGGATTTGGTCGTCCATTTCATGTTTTTGAGCTTCAGGGATCCTATAATTTTTAATATAAGTAGGATTTAAATCGTTTAGTTGAATTGTTTGTTTATAAAAGTTATTTTCGGTAAGTATATCATCGCTCAAGGAGAATACGTCGTTGAATTTTTCACAAAGTGTTTTAAGCTTGTCTTTTACTTTTGTATCGACTCCGTTTAGATTCAATTCATTTGCCAAAGTTTGATTTCTTTGGTTGCTATTTGAGAATTTATTCAAATTGAATATTTCATAGTTTGAGACTGTTATCAGTTTCG
The DNA here is from genome assembly GCA_034211315.2 of Aedes japonicus. Classification (NCBI taxonomy): domain Eukaryota; kingdom Metazoa; phylum Arthropoda; class Insecta; order Diptera; family Culicidae; genus Aedes; species Aedes japonicus. The sequence continues at coordinate 12,874 of JASCZW010002366.1, read as the reverse complement.
GCACATAATCTTTTGAAATTTGAACTGTTTCATCCAATGTGTTCAAGATTTTGATAAAAGGACAGTTTTTGCTGATTATTCCATTTGCGCAGAAAACTCCATCTTGTATTTCTGCTCCAATTGTTACACTATCTTCAAAGTCCTTAATATTTAATCGTTTTATCACTTCACAACGTGGTGGGATAAAATATTTGCCTTTTAAATGGTTCGTTATAGGTATTTCTAGAATGTCTTCTTTTGTTTTAATGGATAAAATCCAGCTGTCATAATCGATATTGCATTTCCAAATAGTTAGAAAATCTCTTCCCAAAATTCCATCCGGTGGTATTGGGAAACTATCTTCCACTATATGAAAATTTTGTTCTAAGGCCTGGTTGTTCGTTAGAATTTTTGCCTTGATATCACCAAGGGTACTAGTTCTTCCATTTCCAATGCCAGTTATACTACATTTATTTGTTGGGTAGTATATGTGGCTTGGGTTAACTTTGTGTGCTTTTATGACTGAAATATCGGAACCACTGTCTACCATAAAGCAACATGGTGAGTCCGATGCATCAACCTTTATGCATACGAAGTTTGTGGCAGATACGTTTATTGCGTATGCTGCCCGAATGGAACTCCTAATGGGTGATTTCCTACAGGGTTTATTTGTTGTTGGACTTGAGGTATGGATTGCGGTAACATTTGCTGTTGCAACTGTTGTTGAGGTTGGTATTGGGACTGTTGTGCCATATACATACCATGATGGTTGTTATGATGGCTTTGTTGGTTCCAGTTTCCTCTTCTGTTAGAAAAATTTCCCCTATTGTTATGGAAATTTCCCCTATTTTGGTAATTTCCTCGATTGCCGTAGAAATTTCCTCTATTGTTGTGGAAACTTCCTCGGTTGTTTGATTGGAAACGTTGGTTACTGTTTCCACGGGAATGAGAAAATCGTCCTCGGACTCGGTTATTACCTCTTGCCGAATAAAATATTTGGACGTTTTTTTCATCCGCGTTGCTTCGGTCTGAATTTTCTAAAAATTTCTGGACTGCATCGTTAAAATTAACAAATGATCCAGCTTTGAGGATGATTCTTGACTCGTTGTTTTTTGCGCCTCAAATGAGTGCGTCTATTCCACTTTTGGTGGCCATTTGCGTTGCTACATCAGTAGGAATATGCTTACTGATATAGACTGATTTCAATTTCATGGTTAGCTTTTCTACCTCTTCGCAAAAAGCGTCAGTGGAAGTAGTTTGTTTGATATTTTTTAGTTTCGCCAAAATATTGTCTGGTGTTATTTTAGGCGAGCAGTGTTCTCTTAACGCTGCTATCAGCTCCTCAAGTGTGGAATTTTCGGGTACTGCTTGCCTGGCAGCACCCGAGAGGCGTGTTTTGATAAAGCGGGTGACCACAATTTTAGCTGCGGCTTTTGCAGCTGGCGTTTCGTTCGCTGTGTCAACTAGTTCAGAAAACAACGTCACTGAGTCAATAAAAGATTCAAGTTTATCTGGCTTGCCGTCATATGTTTCGACGAGGGCAGTACCAGTTTTTATGTCAACCTTCGCCATTGTACCATTATAACACTTTAGTAATACCAATATTACCCTAGCTAATATTTTAAAAGAAATCAATTGATTTCGTTCCAATTTGGCGTCTATGAGTGTTCTGATTTCTCCGTAAATTAGTCTTGCTGCCTTTATTTGAAATTTTTGGATATCGTCGTTTAAATATTCACTTATTGTTAAAATTTCATTATAAATATCCCTTGATGCATTTAATTTATCGATTAAGTTATTCAGGATTTTCGATAATTTTTTAATACCTCCCTCGATATAGTCCATAGGAAATAAACACAAAATTTACTCACGAGACCATCCAAAGCGAGTACTCACGGAACGTCGGTCGGTGTAATGCTTCGTCGATGTTTGCTCCTATCAATGGAATTCCGTCTTCTCTGCTTTTTTGGGTCTGATGTACTCCTGCGCTGCTCCAGAACGGGGGAAGCGCTCTCCTCCACGCACGTTCTTAACGTGTTGTTTTACTCCAATAGTTTAAATACTTTTACTGCTGCTACTGCACCTACTGCTTAATAACATGGCCCAACTGCTCAGCTGATGAGTGTCGTATTCCATATCGGTCGTAATTCCTTACAGCTGATGTCTCTGATAGTTTCGATGGTTGGATGTTTTTGCTGCTTGATGTATCAGGTTGCAAGTTATCTGAGCTCGTACCGTTTTGCGCTGTTCCAACAGCGGTCGATAATGATTGCTAATCTCTGCATGTGACGGTTGTCTCCGTGCAGCAGAAAAAACGTTGTGGTATATGTTTTTCGATGTTGTCGTTGGTCAGTCATTGACGTCTCATTTTTCTCGTAGTGGTGCCCGGTAGAGTTTAATCTTTGATTTGCACGTTTGTCGTTTTCGATGTTGGCCATACAGTTAAACCTTGCTTATGGCTTAAACGGGGGTGAATAACTCTTCATTTGGACCCTGGATAGGTCTGCTACACTTTTTGCTGCTTTTAACGCTTGCGTGCGTGTATGCTCTTTATAAAGTCTATACACCGTTAATAACAAATGCACTGTTACAACCACTAGTATAATGGTTATTTTTCGGTCGTGTTGTACTTGCATGTCTTGATGTACTTCCAATTTATTTAACACCTGGACCTGAGGGTCCCCAGTCACTTGTGTTTCTTTAGATTCCGAAGTTCCCATTGCGGAGCTGGCATTGGAACACTTTCAATGTTTATACAGTTTTCTTCAGCCTTTTAATGGCGTTTGCGCTGCAATTTTAACCGAGTATACTTTCCGTTTGCTTAGTGAATGGCGTTTTTTGCCAAGGCAGCATTCATTAATTATGTCACGCAAATCTGGCCGAAAATTAACCCCCCCCTCCCCCCATGTCACAAATTGTCACAATTTTTGTAACCCCCCCCCCCCAGGCAATTATGTCACGTTTTTGTTAACCCCCCCCCCTCCCCACTCAAAACTTTTTATTCAAATAGCCAATATTAGTCACAAAAAATCATTTTTATTTCATACAGAAACAAATTCAACTTTCCTCATATTATATCAAATTGCATTCTCAAATAATACCATTCAAAAATAGATTCAATCCTCAGTCCAAGGGTTTTGCAGATGTTGGTCAGCATTGATGACCGGGAAGATATCTGCGTCCGCTGAAGCACTCGTAATGGTTTCTGCCACATCAGTCAGATCAAGTTCTTCGTCATCTATCCATTCGCAATCGAAGTTGTCTTTGTTGGTTACAACCATACATTCCTGTTTACGTTTTGCCACAACTTTAAACGGACGCAATTTTCTCTGAAATTGAACGGATGTATGCTTGTGCATCTTTATGTGCTCGCGAAGCATGACTAAAGATGCAAAGTATAGGCCACAGCTGGAACACACTCGTTCGTTCAATGAGTTTTTAATTGAAGGACAGTAAAGATCATACGGAATCGTTCCATATCCGGACATCGATTTAGGTAGAATCTGTTGAGCTTGTAATGAGTTCAATACGAACATTGATGGGAAATGCTGTGGTTCGTCCTTCGATGACCCAATCAATCCTCGAGATGTTTGCGTCAGAGAGATTGGTGGAGGCAAAAATCCATTGCAGATAACGTGATTGATGCTACTTCGCAGTGGTGAGCAGCATTTCCTGTAAAAATATAAATTTATGCACATATAACAATTATTTGACCATCAAATGCATCTCAAAATTTTACCTATCTGTGCATTTCCGTATCTGGAGTAAATATTGGCTGGTTCGCACATGAGTTCCAAACCAGTGTTGGTCATAGTCACGAATTGACTTCGGATCTATTTCAGAAGCATCAGGATCGATATATTCAGCCAACGTCGGATGACCGTCGATGACCACATCATTCCAGACTTCTGCCAAAACTTCACCAGCGTACTGGAAATTTTGCTTCTCCAAAGCCGAATCAGTTGTACGCAATTGGGAATCCAGATGACTACCAAACTGGTCGTGTGGTATTATCAATCCAGAAAGCTCCTTACTCAAGGGTGACATACGTCGCTCCACTCTATTGAAAGCACTCCTTCCCGGAGCGTTCGTTGCAATGAACAGCGTGTCAAGGTTGTACTCTTTAAAATGGTGTATTGCTATCTGTATTACCTTGCGATATCTCGGATTTTCATCAGGTCCACCGTCGACGGTAAAGATTAGGACTGGTTTGACCAATCCTTCAAACTTAAAAATACCATCAAACGATTCAAGAGTTAGAAGCCGCTTGATGTCTAACGCATGAGAAAACGCCGTTGACGTAGCGTGTTTGCCTGACCGAATTGCAATGTAAGTGGGGCCCGAAAAACCAACAGCCTCCGGTTTGCCAAGACCATTCGGTTTGATTTCGATTCCAGCGTACACGGACGGAATTAGTTTATGCTTATTTGCAACTATCCAATCGTGGTCAGGAAGCGTGATTTTGTACTCCACATGCATAAGCATGGGAGACTGCTTATTGGCAGCCGTTAGGCCTATCGCCACTCTCGCCTTATCATCCTGACTGATAAATCCTACTTCATTGGGCCCTAGCACAGATGCCAGTTCTTCCAATGATCTTATGGTCGCTGTACATAATCGGCCATCGGGATGATCGTTGTGTTTTGCATTACTTGCGCGAATCAACTTCACTGGTACAGTATTTACGTGACATTTACCTTGATGGGAATTGGCTCGTTTTGGGATTAACCGCAGATATGTTGCTGTTCTTTTGATATTGAATCCCTTGCCTTGTATTGCAGAAGTCAACTCATCTAAAGTTTTAACGCTTCTGACGCTCTCATCACTGCGCTTTTCGTGGGCCGCAGATCCATGAAGTGCGATATCGCATATTGCCTTGAGCAGCTCCGGTTGCTGCTCTTCAACACGAGGGCGGCCAGGAGAATTTCGGAATGAAAGATAATTTCCTGAAATTTGATATTTATATCTACTGTGCAAACAAACTAGTTAATATATCATATTTACCAGCCTCTGGGATGTCCCGAATTAACAGTTGTTTAGCCTGCTTCATTTTCTCACGATGCTTCTGCTGCCGCTCTTGCTCGTCTTCCTTGATTTTGAGATTCTTTTCAAGTTTGATCTTTTTAATTTTTAGCCCTTCGAGTCTCGACTGATCATCATCCGTCAATAGTCCAGCAGACTTCTTGTCAATCAGAAGCACTACCTCAGAGTTCAGATTATTTAGCTCAGCTTTAAGTTGTTCCTGTACTGGTGCAGGGCGTTTATTTGATGATGACGGCTGAGCCATATACTCAATTTCCTTGATGGGTTGCGCGGGTTTCACTGTCGGCGCTGATTCCTTAGGAGCACTCATAGACTTTCCCCATAGTTGAAGAAGTTTACCTTTTTCTTTAGCTGCAAGGCATGAAGCTCTTTTATTTTGTTATTGACTTGCTCTTCAAGTGCGGTGTTGTCATTGCCCTTCCGTTCATTCCAGAAATTAGTAGCATCCAATTGGCACTCCCTTTTCTTCTTATCCGGGTAAGCCTTTACATACGCATTGTACAGCGTATTAAAAAGTTCTCCACGATTCATTTTCCAAAATACACTAACTGCGCGAACCAATTTTTCACCAATAAACACTGGACTTTATTCACTGACGCACACTGAATGAGCTGCAGCTGTCATTCATGAACGGTGGAATAGTATTCACTCTTACTTGAAAGTACCCATTAATGAGTCGAAAAGTACGCATTTTGAAGAAAAGTGGCTTAACTCATTATTAAGAGTATACTTTCCTCATTTCTGAGTATTGCTTACTCATTTATGAGTATCAATTAATCATTAATGGGTAACGAATACTCAATTAATGAGGAAAATATACTCCTAATAATGAGTTAAGCCACTTTTCTTCAAAATGCGTACTTTCGACTCATTAATGGGTACTTTCAAGTTAGCGTGTTAAGTATGGTAGGTGTCGGAGCCAAACACCGGATCCGTAGGGTACTTGAAGTAGCTTGCTAGCTCTCTTGCGACAGAACTCAAACGTGTCCTAACACGGTAGGAAAGGAAATAGGTGTCGCTCAAACTAGCAACTGTCGGGTAAAACGAGTGCTCTGTCTTGGCTCATGGGTGGAAAATTCAACTCTTCTTACCCTGAAAAGGCCGGGTTGGGTTCCAAGGCCGTTGACAGCAAACACTCTAGTCGTAGGGTGGACTGTATTCAACACTGTATAACACTGGGCTGTTGCACCGGATAATGGATCCAGAAGATATTGATAGAAAAACTACTGCTTCTATTCACTTATCCTTTATTGCTTTTTCCTTTTGATCTTAACACCTTAGAATTGATATAATGACTGAATGACTGCGCCACTGCGGTGCCGTTTTTATATTGTGCCGCTACTGCTAGAAGTTCCAGAACATGGAAAGTTCCAGAACAATGGAAAGTTCCAGAACATGGAAAGTTCCAGAACGATGGAAAGGTCAAGAACATGGAAAGTTCCAGAACGATGGAAAGTTCCAAAACAATGGAAAGTTCCAGAACATGGAAAGTTCCAGAACGATGGAAAGTTGCAGAACAGGGCGTGGCATAGTTTATGCGAGCGGTGTGTGAGTGCTGCATGATTACTGCTGTTGCTGCTCGTTAACGAAGGGGCGTGAACAGTAGGGATAGTAGTAGTAGGCGATATTGCATAAGAATATCATTTTGTTTTTGTTTTTTTTTCAAAAATGTGATGTCACGATTCAGCTTACCCCCCCTCCCTCGTTTGTCACAAAATGTCACGGTTTTCTGAACCCCCTCCCCCCCCTAAGAGCGTGACATAATTAATGAATGCTGCCCAATTCATTGTTCACTTGCAGTTCTTCCACATAGTTACAGCACAATTCAATCATCAGCTTTAACACTAGCAATGCCTAAAGCAGAGCTAAAACTCCAACGCACACTGTCTTCATCATTCGTGATTTTTCTCCGCTTTCCGTTTATTACACTTGGCACTAAGGTTACTATTCACTTTTACACTTGGCAAACTCTGTCTAAGGCCGCCATGTGGGGTTTTTCCCCTTGAACCTTTTTTGATGTGATAATCCTCTACGATAGGATAAACGTGTCCCATGAGGTTAGAAACGAGAATGAGTTTATTTAATTTTTGTAAAGTTCTACAGGTATTCACTTGGTTTGGAGACACTTGAAAACTACTTATGTACTTGTTATGTATGCGATCACCAATCAGTGATCGATACCAAAAATGAGAGTATGGAGAGTGAGAGAATTATGGAGAAGGCTATTCGCGCCAAGTGCGCTTGGCAACGACACGCTGCTTGCGCATCGAAGCGTGGAATATGATCCTAGCATATTTACTGTCGCGTCAGGCTATAAGTCATCGAACCTCTTTATGAACTCATGTGCATTCGTTGCAAAAGTGGTTCGCTGGTATGGGAAAGTTTATCGACGGGGTGCCACAAATGTAGTCCTTTTGGAATTTGGATATGAGATTTGGTAACATGTGAGATGCACATGTCACAATACTATTGATATCTTAAATGAACATTCAACACGAATTTAATACGAAGTGCCAATATAAATATTCGTTAGGCAGGATAGACGATATCAACACATTACCGAGTAGTAGCCAACTGATAGCGAACGAATAAATTTCAGAAATCGCGTGGATTCTTCAGACCGAAAAATATAGTGCAATTTCCTTGATAAAGTGCTTTCTTTTGATTGAAGTGCCAGTGTGTTTTAGTTTGAGGAAGGAAAGGATAAAGTAGGAGACCTGTTATTGACAGGCTTCAGGTGAGTGCCTGTCCAATACATTACCCCTCTTATTTGTTGTGCTACTTGGCTCTCTTTACCCTATTTCATATATTTGATGAACGGATTCATCGACGAGATTTGCTACTAGCTACTCATCGGATTGTTTACATCGAGGAATTTCACGATAGAGATCGTACGACTTGCGATGGTGATTCGGGAAGTATAAAGCATTTCTCTGCCAAATGAGCAAATGACTGAACTCGACCCTCTCCGATTTGGATGAAACTTTGCACATGTCTCCGGAATTGGTGACGATGGATTTTCCGCCGGTTAAGGGAATTTTTTGACTCAAGAAATTTTTTTCAAAACGGCGTATGTGTTTTGTCATGCGTATTATTCAAAAAATCATAACTCGAAAACCGTAAGTTGTAATAAAATTGCGTTTGAAAAGAAGTTTTAGTTAATTAATTTGACTTTATGAAAAAAAATATGTACGCTGCAGTGCACTGTAAAAAAAATGTGTTCTTCAAAATAAATCAAAAATAAACTTAAAAATCAATAGGCAAATCTGTCCAACGTACGATTTTTATAATTTTTGTTTTCAAAAAGGCTTTGAGCCATAAGAAGAAGAATAAAAGTTGTTCCACGATGGAGCAACTTAAGATAAAAAAGTTCTTAGAAGTAAGAATTTTTTTTTTTCTAATATGTTGTTTTTGCATAAATAACCATATTTTAATAATATAATACGATTCTTCTAGTAATTTTAAACAAAAATGCTGTTGGTGAGCAACATTCTAAATATATCCATTTTCGAGATAATTTGAAAGTAATGTCGAAAAAATGGCTTTTTCCATGAAAATATCCCTTTTTCAAATGTTAGTCGTGTTTGTCTATCTGCAAAAGTATTTTTTTCAAAATGTACATAAAATTTTCTACAATATACTTTTTATTACCGAGAATACTAGACAAACTGATTCCTGATATTTACTGTAGGTTTTTCTTATTTATTTTCTGTCGGCCTACTTCCTCACATGGTGACAATCACCGACGCCAGGAAGACGACTCCACCACCTGGACCCTACCTAACGACTCATGACTATGAACTGGGACCAACGGCTTTACTTCCCTACCGAAGGAAGACATGACCAAGATATTTTCGCCTCAGAAAAACCACCGACGTCGACTGGGATTAAACCCAGACCCACTGGGGTGCCAGTAGCAGTCACGCTTACCACTACACCACCGACGCCGGCATTTACTGTAGGTAACACGACAAAATTTGCTGCTTTTACTTACAGTTTATTATTAAAACCTAACCCGAAACAAAAATAATTAGTATTCATGTTAGCATACAAGCGTATTTTGTTCAGGTAGAAACATAATGTATTTAATTAGTTGTGTATACTGTTTATACCAGTAAGAATACAATTGTTACGCCCATTTATACCTATTCATGCATTCCTTTTGGTGTTGACAGAAAATATAATTTACATGCATACCACTGCACATACCAATATTTCAAAAAAGTACCTAAAGTGCGTACCTAATACGTATAAAAAGGATTACATTACAAAGTCATGACATCAGTTTAACAGTGTCTTTCATAAGTAGCGTAAAATGTAAAACGATTTGAAATGGAACTCGAAACAAAGCATTGTTGTTAACCTTTTCGTGAAATCGGGAGACGGTGTTCGCCCAAACTTAGAAATTTAACTGACAAGTTAATTGAAAAACTTTTATCCATGCAGTGTACGGTCCATTTGGACACATCATTAAGAATTTGTGATTCATGTCGGTTATATTCGTATCGTCGTAATCCTGTCGAAAGAGTGGAGCAACCAGAAAACGGTGGACATGACGAAGCACCAACCACATCACGGAACGATTTGGAGGAAATACCATCGGCAGCTTCAATTACCTCGGCATCTTCTCAGGACAGTGACCTACCGGATTATTCCAGGATACACAACATTGAGTTATTCAATAATGGAATTGCAGGAATAAATGGGTCTCCGATACCCATTAGAGAATTTAAAAACGATAAATACCGTCGGCAAAAATTACCGGCTTACCACCACAAGAAGAAGTCGAAGAGTTAGCTACATTGAAAACAAAGGTTGTGGAATATGATGAAATTATTTCCAAATTGAAAGAAAAATTCATAGAACCAGATTGTTCGAGAACAGATAAAATACGTATATTAACAGTTTTGCCTAGTTCGTGGACGATTCAGCAGATAACGAGCAAATTTGAAACAAACAAATACCTTGCACTACAAGCAAAAGAATTGGCAGCCGAAAATGTTGTATTGGCTACCCCCAACGACAGATTGGGGAATCGTTCGAATCCGGATTTAAAGAATCAAGTGATACAATTTTTTGACGAGGACGACATCAGCAGAGCCATGCTGGGACAAAGAGATTATGTCTCTGTAAACACTAATGGTAAGCGTCAACAAATTCAAAAACGGTTATTACTTTCATCACTTAGAGAAACTTTCACTCGATTTAAAGAAGTCAGTGAACATAAAATTGGATTTAGTACTTTTGCAGCATTACGACCAAAACATTGTTAATTGCTAAATGCTTCTGGTTCTCATAACGTTTGTGTTTGCGCAATTCACGAAAATATTGATTTAATGCTTCACAGTTTAAAAAAATATTCATTCAACACTGATTGTAATCAACATTTTGAGAAATTATTGTGTAATTCATAATCAAGATCAAAATATTGTTACCTCCGTGAATGCGAAAATTGTCCCACGCTGTCAGAATTTGAGATAAGATTTTTAAAAGAACTTGAGAAACATAACTTGTCTGAGATATCGTTCGAACAATGGATTACAACGGATAGATGTAATTTAGAAACGATTTGTCGATGAATTTGTTGAATATTTTTGCGAGAAATTAGAAAAACTATTAACTCATATTATATAAAAACAAAGTAATCTAATTTTTTAAAAGATACACAGTCTTCATTAAAAGAAGGAGAAGTAGTTATTATTTGCGATTTTGCAGAGAATTATTCATTTGTACTTCAGGATGCTGTTCAAAGTCATCATTGGAACAATGATCAGGCTACAATTCATCCGTTTGTTATTTATTATATGGAGTCAGGAATGCTTAAAAATCTAAGTTTTGTTGTAATATCAGAAGTTCTAAGACATGATACAATTGCGGTACAAGTATTTATTTCTAAATTACTAACGTATTTAAATCAATTAATGAATATAAAACCCGCATTAATCCACCGATGGTGAGACTCAACCCTTCTAACACTTCACCAGAATTACGAACTAAAATGTGGCCAATATGGTACATATTTTCATCAGAAATTCCAAGAAGATCCAGGAATGTTCAAACATTTAGTTTATAAAATGAATTATTTGTCAATCCTGAACATATTGTTTATCGAAGTGATTAAAATATTGACATTAAAAGTGTTAAACGACCTATTATATAAAAGAATAATTTACACAAATATAAGAAATGCTTAATGAATACTTAATACTTAATCGTCAAAATTGTGTAGTTATAGTAAATGGAAACTTTGTGTAATTTTCGAATATACTCGTTGCAATTCAAAACCACTCGAGCAAATCGATCCTGAATTCTATAGAATCGCTTAGTGTGGCCTGTCCGCTGTATGTGCTATACAATGCCCCAGATTTGACACAATAGAATGCAAGCGGCATCGATGGGTGTGAGTGGTACTGTTTGGTTTTGAACTGCAACGAGTATATTTTCATCTCACAATTCGTTGCTCTCGTTCTCTCAGGTATTGTTTTGGTCATATCTCCATGAAAGATTATCTAATCATAATGAAATTTTGACCAGTTATTTGGAGATTTCATAGGCACCAATAAAAATCGGTACACAAATAGCTCAGCATGTAATCGGAGACTAAACTCTTTGATTACTAATATAATAGGCCGTCGAGTACTGTTTCGTTCATATCTTCGTAACGAAATGTCCGAATGAATAAAAAATCAATAGCGTTCTATGGGAATGTTGTAGCTTCCATTTGGCTTCAACAGAACTGAAATCGGTTCACAGATGGCTGAGAAACCGATGTGACATTATTTGTAACGCACACACACACACACACACACACACACACACACACACACACACACACACACACGCGCACACACACACACACACACACACACACACACACACACACACACACACATACACACACACACATGCACACACACACATACACACACATACACACACACATACATGTGCTCAGTTCGTCGAGCTGAGTCGAATGGTATATGACACTCGGCCCTGTGGGCATCGGATAAAAAGTCGAGTTTTCAAGCGATCTTAATCCTTCTATTGATGTAAGAAGGGTAAAAAGGCCATTTTTATGTCTGATGGGGCTGCTTCCAAATACAAAAATAGAAAAAAATTTGCCAGCCTCTGCAAGTTTAAAGAGAAATACAACATTGCTTCTGAGTGGCATTTTTTTCGCAACTTTACATAGTAAGGGACCATGTGATGCAATTGGCGGCTCATTAAAACGAATTACAACAAGAGCAAGCTTGGCCAAACAACATGAACATCGATTAACAAGTGCGAAAACTTTGTATGATTGGGCTATTAAGAGAAATCAAGAAAATTTCTCAAAAATATAATTTTGCTATGTTTCACAAGAAGAATATGAAGAGGGAGCTGCAGAATTGGGTGTTAGTTATCAGCAAACAAAAATGATTCCTGGTACACAGAAATATCACTCCTTCATTCCAGTTGCAGATAACAAAATCGCTGCGCAAAATTTTTATTTGGTAATTAAGATTCATTAATTTTGTTAATTAAGAAGATGTTCAATCTTCTTGGTGTCGAAAGGACTTTTGAAGATGGACAATCACGACTAACTTTTGAAAAAGGGATGTTTTCATGGAAAAAGCCATTTTTTCGACATTACTTTCAAATTATCTCGAAAACGAGTACATATAGAATGTTGCTCACCAAGAGCATTTTTGTTTTAAATCACTAGAAGAATTGTATTATATTATTAAAATATGGTTATTAAGTTGCTCCATCGTAGAACAATTTTTTTTCTTTTTCTTATGACTTAATATATTTTAAGTCTGATCTGATACACGGACAACACGGAAGATGTATGAATTGATGGTTCTGGAAA
>JASCZW010002365.1:0-17044 GCA_034211315.2 Aedes japonicus | reverse complement strand
CCGCGTTCCACGTGTCTTCCTCGTTGCACATTCGCTCTGCGATATTATCCGGCCTTAGGGGCAGGCATTCCCCTTCGCAATTCCGCAAACCTCGGACAGTCAAACACCACGTGCTCTGGAGTCTCCTCTACGTTGGCACACGCCGGGCAGAAAGGTGGCGACGCATGACCACACCGGTGCAGGTATTGGTGAAAACAGCCGTGCCCGGACAGGAACTGTGTGAGGTAAAAGTTCACCTCTCCATGCTCCCTGTTCACCCACGTCGACACATTGGGGATGAGCCGGTGGGTCCACCTTCCATTCTCCGCGTTGTCCCACTACTGCTGCCATTTGACCATGGAGTCTAACCTCGCCGTCTTCCTCACATTACTGGTTTCTCCGTTGATAGCATTCGATATCCTCTGCTAGGGTTACGCAGATTGGAATCATCCCGGCGATAACGCAAACTGCCTCCGACGAGATGGTCCTGTACGCACTCGCGACTCTAATTGCCATCAGACGAAACACGCTGTTCAACTTCCTGCGGTTAAGTTTCGTTTTGAGCGCGGCTCCCTATGCTGGAACGCCGTACCGCAGTATCGAGGATGATACGGCCGCCAGAAGTCGCCTACTGCTGCCTTTCGGACCACCGACGTTCGGCATGATCCTTGCAAGCGCACTAACCATTTTAGCCGCCTTTTTGCAGGAATAGTCTACATGGGTGTTGAAATTCAACCGGTCATCGAGCATCACTCCTAGATGTCTTAAAGCCCGCACGGACGGTATGACGTGCCCTCCTACGGTAATCTGCATCCACTGGATCTTTCGGCAGTTGCTGACCAGCATCACTTCCGTTTTTTGGTGAGCAAGCTGCAACTTTACTGCATTCATTTAGTTTTCAACTGCGACGGTCGACTCCACCACCAGCATTTCTACTTTTTCCAGTGACTCTCCGGTTATCGTGAGCACGACATCATCCGCGAACCCGAAGATCTTCACGCCCTTGGGCAACTTCAGTTTTAGGACTCCGTTGTGCATTATGTTCCACAGCGTTGGGCCGAGTATGGAGCCTTGCGGAACGCCCGCCGTAACCCTAATCGACTTCTGCCCCGAGTTCGTTTCGTAGACCAGAATCCGGTTTTGGAAGTAACTCTTAAGGATCCTACACAAGTAGTGGGGGACCCGCATACCATGCAGTGCTGTGGCGATGGCCTCCCAGCTGGCACTGTTAAAAGCGTTTTTGACGTCGATCGTTACTACTGCGCTGAACCGATTGCCGCACCTCTTCTTCTTGGACGCTCTCTCTGCAACTTCAATTATCGTCCTGATTGCATCCACCGTCGATCTCCCTTTTCGGAATCCAAACTGCTTTTCAGAAAAGCCGGTCTGGCCCTCCGTGAACTGCGTCAGTCGATTAAGTATAATCCTTTCCAGAAGCTTCCCCAGTGTATCCAACAGGCATATGAGCCTATACGATGCTGGACTCCCCGGCGGTTTCCCTGGTTTCAGCAGCAGCACCAATTTCTGGATCTTCCACTTATTCGGCACTTATCTGCATCAAGATTTGTAGCGCCGCTGTCTGCGCGAAGTGCTTCGATCAAAAGATCCTTGTCGAAGTCCTTCGTCTTCCATCTCCGCCCGCTAGTCCTTATCTCTCTTACAACCGTCTGCATTCGTGTTCCAACACTATACCGGATCGACCGGTGATCACTATGTGTATAATCCTCACAAACTCTCCAGTTCATGCTGTGTGTGTGTTTTTCAACGCTCAGGGAATCTTTATAGGCTGACCAAACACAGAGGCCTGCACTTGGTCATCGTCTACTGTGTCAGAGAGTGACCTTTGAGAAAAGGCCGACTTCTGATCCCACTAAAATACGGTCCCTTGTTACACAACACCCCCCCCCCCCCTCTTTCCTTACGTGACTGCCTTACGGTATTACTTCGTGGAGGGTCTTGGCTATTTGGCTACAATAGAGCCATTTAGCTCCTACACCTTGCCACTACCATTTCGATCTCACCTACCTTGGTTCAGCCATTCAGCTCCCATCCTCAACGTTATCGAGATGAGTCTCGCTTGTTGGTTCTCCCGTGCCATTTCCGCTGTAGCGCCGACATGATTGCGTAATAGCTTCATTGATCGCATTCCAAGCACTTTCGTCAAAACACATTCTATAGACGACATTAACTGGGCTGGTATCTTCCCCGCATCTCGCTTCGCAACGGTTCGATTTTTTTTCAAACTCTTTATTTGTTCCAAATGTTTACATTATTTTACATTCATTTATTATTCTAGGTGCTCCTGCTAAGTAAAAAAATGGTCCGAATCATGGCCAGTCAAAGACTACGTGCTCCGAAAAGAAGGGTGCGCTGCGTGACCGAATCGATGCAAGTACTGCCTGAAGGAACCATGGCCAGACAGAAACTGCGAAAGGTAGAAGTTTACCTCTCCGTGCTTCCTTTTCGTCCAGATCGACAAATCCGGTATGATCCATCGACCACCGACCGTTCTACCCCGTGTCAAAATCTCGTTGCCACTTGGCTATGGGAGTCAATTACGTCACACAGAAAGGGTTGCCACTTGGCCAAGATGGAGGGAATAGTATGTCCCATCTATAAAAAGGGCGACAAGCTAGATTGCTGTAATTATCGTGCGATCACGTGCTGCCTACAAGTTGCTCTCCCAAATACTATGCCGCTGCCTGTCACCAATTGCAAAGGAGTTCGGGGGGCAATACCAAGCGGGATTCATGGGTGTCCACGCTACTACGGACCAGATTTTCGCGATTCGACAAGTGCTGCAGAAATGTCGTGAATACAATGTGCCCACACATCATCTTTTCATCGATTTCAAATCAGCTTATGATACAATCGATAGAGACCAGCTATGGCAAATCATGCACGAATATGATTTTCCGGAAAAACTGACGCAGTTGATCAAAGCAACGATAGATCCAGTGATGTGTGTTGTCTAAGTATCAGGGACGTTCTCGAGTCCCTTCGAATCTCGGAGAGGGTTACGGCAAGAACCACAAAGTTGACCATCTAGAAGACATTAATTAGACCGGTAGTTCTCTACGGCAACGAAACATGGACATTGCTTTTGGAGGACCAACGCGCCATTGGAGTCTTTGAACGGAAGGTGCTGCGTACCATCTACGGTGGAGTGCAGATGGAAGACGGAACGTGGAGGAGGCAAATGAACCACGAATTGAACCAGTTGCTGGGAGAACCTCCCATCGTACACATCGCAAAAATCGGTCGTCTACGATGGGCTGGGAATGTCGGAAGACAGCCCTGTGAAAATGGTTCTCGAAAACGAACCGACAGGTACAAGAAGAAGAGGCGCGCAACGAGCAAGGTGGATCGATCAAATAGAAGGCGACCTGTGGACCCTCCGCAGACAGCGAGGCTGGCGAGAGACAGCCATAGACCGAATGGAATGGAGACAACTTCTGTGTACAGCGGAGGCCACGCCGGCCTTAGTCTGATTGGTATGGTAAGTACTTGGCTATCGACTCCGTTCTCACCAGCTTTCCGAACTCTCTGACATCTCTTCGCTGATAACATTCACTATCCTCCACAAGAGTGAAGCCAATCAGGATCATTCCGGCAACTACGCATACTGCCTCCGATGAATGTGTGTATGTGTGTGTGCGTTACAAATAATGTCAAAACGGTTTCTCAATTGTTTGTGAACCAATGTCATTTCCGTTAGCGGCAAGTTAAAGCTACAACATTCTCATAGAACGCTATTATTTAATTTTTTAATTTTTTATTTATTGTTTTTTTTTTTCACTCGGTCTTTTAGTTACGGAGATATGAACGAAACAGTATTTTACGGCCTATAACAATAGTAATGAAACTGTTTAGTCTCTGATTACATATTGAGCTTTTTGTGTACCGATTTTAGATTTGTTGGCGCTAAATTTAAACTGCATAGTTTTCAAAAAACTTGTCAAAATTTTTTTATGATTGCATACACACTTTTTTTTACAGAAATCATCGTGCTATAAAAAATTTGAAGTTGTGTGCGTGTAGCATCATGCCCCTATTTTGATTTTGAGATAAGTATTCAGTTAGGGAACGTCCGTTAATTACATCGCACAAAAAATGACATTTTATAAACCCCCCCCCCCCTTGTCACGTTTTTTGTATGGACCTTCAATTTTATTTGTATGGAACGTCACGCCTCCCCTCTCACCCCTTCTGCGGGACATAATTAATGGACATTACCTTATCAAAATGTCGTCGAATGAAGAGAAGCGATGCGTCAAAATTTTGCACGTGCATGGCAAAATCCAAACTACTCTCACGCCAAGTTGGCGAAATTGTTGAATGTGGCTAAATCAACTGTTATCAATGTATTTAAGTGTTCGGTGAACGTTTGCCGACAGCCAGGAAAGATGGATCGGGGGAAATCGAAAGTCGGAGGCCACAAAAAGAGTTGCCCGCTGTTTCGAGCGGAACCCCAACCTCTCCGTCCAAGATGTCACAAAAAAGCTGGGAGTGGCGCCTTCAACCGTGGATAGAGCTTAAAAACAAGCTGGATTGTCGACTTAGTGGTGACTCCAAATCGAGACGATAAACAAAACACGTCAGCCAAAGCACGATCGCGAAAGTTGTACACGATAATGCTGACGAAGTTTGATTGCGTGGTACAGGATGATGAATCTGACGTCAAGGCAGACTTCAAACAGCTTCCTGGACAGAAATTACGGCAACTGGACGGGGAAAGGTGGCAGATATTTTCAAGCGCATTAAACTGTCAAAATTCACGAAGAAATATCTGGTGTGGCAGGCTTTCTGTAACTGTGGCTTGAAGAGCAACGTTTACATTACGACCGGAACCGTCAACCAGGAAATTTATCTAAGCGAGAGCCTACTAAAACGTCTACTGCCTTTCCTGAAGCGACACAATTGTTCCGTTATATTTTGGCCGGATTTGGCATCTTGCGATTACGGAAAAAAGGCCATGGACTGGTATGCTGGAAACAACGTTCAAGTAGCGCCCAAGGACAAGAACCCTCCCAATACGCCAGAGCTCCGCCTAATCGAAAAATATTAGCTTCCTGCGGCGAGTAAAGTGTACAAGGAGACTGTACAAAATCTTATGGCAGGTGTCAAACGAAAAACCTGGTAATTCGCATTCGGTAAAAAGGAAGCTTAGCTGTAAATTCTGAATTGACTGAACATGAAAAAGAAAAGGAATTTGACTTATTAATAAAAACTTTGATCGACTCACACACATTACTGTTTGACCAAATTTAGATCAGAACACCTTTTAAATGCTTTTCCACAGTTATTAATTAAGAGCTTCCAATGCCATGTACCATTTTGGCATTTGTATGATTGTGTGGCAAGTACAATTATACTCTATGTCGAAAAATTTTCCTTAACGAAAAAATCCTAGACCAGACCGGGAATCGAACCCAGTCACCCCCATCATAGTGTTGCTTTGTAGCTGCGCCTTTACCGACTGAACTAAAAGAGGATCGAGTACTTCACCCACCCAGGCAATATTTCGGATCAAATTCAGACCGTCAAAATTGCGCGGGTCCGGACTTAGGCGACCAATGGTCTAAAAAAATGTTTTATTCGTTATAGTTGTTCTTTATTTAAATTTGTACTATACGATAAGGACGCTCCTTTTCATGCGAGGGTGGTCAAAAGGTTCTGAGTGTTTGCCCTCTTATAAATGAGATTAAAGTCTTCAACAAAGTTTCATAGGAAACCATACGGAGATGAACTTGTGGTGGAGCTAGATGGAGGCGGACAAAAAGCGGAAGCTGTGCTCTGACATTTCAACTCAACAGCTTATAAAAACTGTTAAAAGCCTGAGGAAGGGGTAGACAAAAATGTAATTTAGTTGTTATCTATTATCAACATAGAATCATTAACTAGAAAATTAGAAGAAAAATTAGTATCTTCCATTTAATTCCAACTACCTTTGCTTATCTTCGACAGATACGCGTATTTCGTCTACAATGTGCAGACTTCTTCAGTGTCTCGTACTAAGTCGAGTTATTTTTTTTTTTTTTTTTTTTTTATTAACTTTTTATTCAACAAATGTTTAACAATTAGAATAATATTATAATGTTCGCAACTTTCTTCTTTCTTCTTGTCATTTTACATTTTGTTCATACATTTGCATTTAAATTTGTCTTGCTTAACCTTGCTTAACCTCTTTGGCACGCATGCCGTTACTCGATGAGAGCCCTAGTTTTTCCGCAACATACCGAACGGAAGTCGCTGGTTTTCATTTGTAGGCATCCCCGATATTTTTATTGATATCCGGACTAACAGGACCAGATTTCCGGCCACTCTTCGGCGCATCTTCAAATGTACACTGTTCTCTATATTTTAAAATCGCATATCGTACCGCTCCTACGCTTACACCGTCTTTCTTGGCCAATTTTCTCAAGGAGAGTCTGCTCACAGTGCACCATTTGTGCCCGATACTTTTTCGTTGTTCTGGAGTAAGACCGCGCATTTTGATAGGTAACACAAAACTGAGCACTTTTTTGATTCTATGTCATTCAGAAATGTGCAAACAAAAGGACGCAGCCAAAACATGTTGAAATATTTCATTATATTCAAAGTGACCATTAAAATAAGGTGTGCTTATACTTTCTGGAACAGTCGTAAGTCTCTTGAATTGAAGTCATACAAATAGCAACCCAGACCCACAACTAAAACAATCGCGACAGTAAAATAAAACGTGTCAGTAAGATTCGAACATCACTTTTGAACCATTTCTGCTTTAGTAGTTTTTTGTATTATTGCAGGAAGATCAAAATAATGACTCTATATAAAGTTTAATTCGAGAATTCACGATCTTACTATCTTTTTTCGGGATATGCCATATTTAATTATTGTGCGGAATTGTGATTAACCGATATTAGAGTCTTTTTTTTTACCGGTCCAAAACTTGTAACCACCTACTATAACCTATCCTTGTTTTTTCCCATAGAGCTCATGTGGTCTGAATACAGGGTGCGGCAGAAAATAATGCGAAAATTTGTTCTATTTTCTTTATAAAGTCTTTTAAATAAATTGATTGAATGTGTCCTCCATTTTTATTGATAACATCCTCGAGCCGACGCCGGAAGCCAGAGCATACCTTTCGGACGTAGTCCTCCGACATTGACTGCCATGTGCGTGTTATGGTTGACTTCAGGGTTTTCACACTAGGGTGTGATGTTTTGCAGGCTCGTGCTTCAACATATGCTCAAATCGAATAATCCAACGGATTAGGATCTGGACTGCTAGGGGGCCACAAATCCTTCGTTCAAAACTTCATGTTATCGTTCAACCATTGTTGGGTTCGATTGGACGAGTGACACGGCGCTCCATCCTGCTGAAGGACAACGTTTTGGTCCTCGGAGAAGTTGGCGTTTACCCAGGGAAGCACTTGGTCCTTTACAATACCGATATACACTTCGATATTGATTTTAACTCCAGCATCAATGAAAACAGGCGGCATTTTCAAACCGTTGGACGCCACCAAGCCAAACATCATGACACCAGCCGGATGTTTGGTTTGAAATTTGAATTTCACTTTTTCCGGAACGTTCTCCATTTTTTGCGGTGAAATGAACCGGTCCGTGCGGCTGTTGGCCACAGCATCGATGCTGAAAAGCTTTTCGTCGGAGAACAGGATTATTATTTTTTCCTTCTTCAACAAGGAAAGCAATCTCTTGGAACGAATCACTGGTAGTTCCTTGGCCCAGTCCGTAATCAAGTGGCGTTTCACTCTGGCTCTGGAAGATGCAGGCAGGTCTTCTTTGATGATTCTCCGCATGGATTTTTTTCCGAAATATTGGCTTCCTTTGCAAGTTTTCTTATGGAACGCACCGGGTTGCGAGCAATTTTTGCACGGACCGATTTGATCACGTTTGTCGTGCGTGTAAAGCGCGGACGTCCGCTTCCCGGCTTCCGCTGCTTAGGATCATCCTGCAAGGACTTCTTTATGTGGTAAACTGTTGCCAAATGGCACTCTACCACCTTGGCAAACTCTTTCGGCTTCTTCTGGGCGAGCAACAAACTGGTGATCACATTTTTAGCGAACATTTTGACGAATTTGCAATAAAACAAATAGAATGTTTGGATGCAGTACTTGAGAGTCAACATAAACAAATACACTTTCGACAGAAATTAGTCACTAGCTACACGAATAAACCCAATACTCAAGTTTGATCATTTTCACATTATTTTCTGCCGCACCCTGTAGACTAGTTCGAAATTACCCTTCCTCCATCATTGGCGTTGGACTGAATTGCGCTCTAGTTGCCCAACCAAACGCTGCAAAATAAAAATAAAAATGAAAATCATATTCGTCGTTTTGCATAAGTTGTCGAGTGTTGTTGAAAATCACAAAACCCTATTTTCATTAGGTTAAAACATGCTGATTGCAATACTTAACATAAAACTAACGAAGTATTGGCGAAAAAGTATGCAGTTAACTAAAATTGCTCCAACTCGGATTTACTTTCAATACTCCTTAGACGATCTTTTGAAGACGAAGAACAGCACGCCAAACTCTGTTCCACTGCTAGGTAAGTAATTTAACATCCTTAGATGTCACACCTACAACGCATCACTGGAATTATGAGCTGTCAAATCGTTATTCAGATACACGTCTCATCATTTCAATAAACTTAAAAACAAGCAGCAACATTGTAGTTTCATTGGAACATAGTGCCACATTAATCCTGCATATTCGAAGCTTTTGCATTCTCTGATCATCAACCTCAAGTTGAACAAAATATGCATTAACCTTTCCTTTTTTTCTCAGCCACATACATAGGCGGAAGAAACCCTCGACGACCAACCACAGAACAAGAACAATTTAAAAAATCCGCACAGACACCAGAAGTAGAATGTAGATTCCTACCCATAGATTGCCGAGAAACCCGACGTCAAGCCACATAGGACGAGGATATAACAGCAGTCGGAACTGCGGCATGGTAGCAATACGGCCACCGCTTCCTGACGCGCGCAAGAACCATCGACCGCTCTATCATGTAATGGTGGCTGGCATTGTGGCTGGCATTGCACTGAAAACAACACGATCACACCAATAAACAGCGAATGCAGCCAGGCGTGCAACAGTTGCTATGGTTTTCCGCAGATAAACACTGCATTGCTAATTGTATAGGATACGGACAAAATGCGACACTCTGTGCACAATTACCTCAACTGCACGCATTTCAGCAACGCTTTTTTTTTCTATCACCATGGCTACTCTGAATTTGCGTTGATCTCGTGGCGTGCGGGAGTGGGCCGAAGAGAACCTGATGCCAGGTGTTTCGCTGATCGTTCTGATGGCAGTGAAATAGATGTTAATCGCCTGCTTGGACGCTATAAAATCTCAATATCGGATCTCATATGGGGAAACGAACACACACACGCACACACACTCACGCATGCATCGCACTAATAAGCGCCGGTAACGAGCAGCATTTCCGCCAATAAATCTGTTTCGGATAATCAACTTCATGAGACAAAGCCCTCGTACGACAGCTAGTGAGAGTGTCCTAGCCTTGGGTCAGCTTTGGGGCAATCGCAAAATCAACCGTTACAAATGGAAGCTATTTATATCGCCATCGACACATACACGGGTTTTGGACAAGAATTAGATCGATGAACCATAAAGTTCATCCGAGGCCTAATTCAAAGCGTCTCGCTGCGCTACACATTCTCATTTATATTGGCTCAATGGCATGGCATCAATGTTAAAAAAATTGAAACGGGTGACCAAGTTTACCAGCAAAGTGTTCTCAAGTCCAAACACGGAAGGTTACTTAAGTAGCAGATTTCGATTGGGCGGTATCTTGGCTCCTGTCTGCACCGCACACGATCAACTGCAGGCAAATCAATTTACGAGCGGAAATAAAATTAGTGCTGCTATGTTAATTTGGAGACATTAAAACTAAATTGGCAATAATATCGATCCGATCCTTGTCACATCGGGGACGATGATTTAATTGTTCGAGGTGCTTTAATTTCGGATTAATACGGTGTTTGCTCTGGATTTGATTCAGTTTCCAAATAACTAAAGCTATATATTATATGGGAGTGACGTTGTTAAAAACACACAACGCATCGTAAACAGGGGAGCTTTCGTAATCTTAACTACTTTAAAGGAATATAAACTGTTAACTGTAGATAAACTTTTACTAAATTAGGAGAACAGATAAAAAAAACACAGTGTTAATTATATTATTCGATACCATACGACGCTTTTGTACA
Source organism: Aedes japonicus (assembly GCA_034211315.2). Lineage (NCBI taxonomy): Eukaryota > Metazoa > Arthropoda > Insecta > Diptera > Culicidae > Aedes > Aedes japonicus. The sequence goes on along the minus strand of JASCZW010002365.1, from coordinate 6,811 downwards.
ATTAAAACAAATCATACTAAATTATGAACTTGTTAGCTCTGACAACACTGACTGTGACGATAATAGCTCACCGAGAACAGTTTTCATTGTTCCATTGGGAAGACACATGATGTTTTTCCAATAACAAATTCAATGAGCTTCAACTGAAATTTACACAATATCCAAAAGATCACATATATTGTATGTAATAAATCACATAAATTTCATTGGATACATAACATTTAATTAATTTTGTACGAAAATTTCCACTTGAAGAAACCAATGATTTTTTAATCTTTAGCAAGCCTTGATATATGATAACATTAATTTGTCACAATGAGGAAAATCGACACAGATTTTCCATTAGGGCCTAACTGACCAACGTAAAAAATGGCCAAAAACTCGTTTAATCAATCCACAGTGGTCATTTTGAAGAGGAAGAGTTCATCTTTCCAATAGAAGAATCCAAGTTGAAAAAAGAAGAAGACACCGAGTGGTGATAAATCTGACAGCTCCCATGTTAGAGTATAGGACGAACGTTTTGAAATGCTTCTAATAAATTCAAATAAAATTTTATTTAAAAGCGGTCTGTTGTATGATGTAAGAAAAATCCTAAACTGCAAAATAGGGGCATTATTTTTGATTTATTTTTATTTTGCTGAAAATGGCTTTATTGAGTAGTTATGGATTTTCTTACATCATACAACAAACCGCTTTTAATTAGAATTTCATTTGAATTTTTTATAAGCATTTTAAAATGTTCGTCCTATACTTTAACATGGGAGCTGTCAGATTTATCACCACTCAGTGTCTTCTTCTTTTTCAACCTGGATTCTTCCATAGAACTGCAAGTTCACATGGGTAGCCTTTATGCCATGAGAAATTAACGGAAGAAGCTGGGGGCGCGACACATCTAAATCCAGATTCAAGATGATCGAAAAATCCCACGCTAGCAAATCAATCTTTAAAAAATCATGTGAATCTTAATCCATCAACTCGCATCGTGCTGCACCTTATTGCAGTAAATCTTTAAAATCTTCATCAAAATCTTTAAAATCTTCGTTCTATCTACTAAGCCTGCGAACATCGCTCAAAAGCAAAACAAAAAAAATCCTGCATCTGAGATAGAGTCGCGCCCCCTGGGAAGAAGCCATTGTTTACGTTTGTCAGTTAAGCCCAAATGAAAACTCTTTTGTCGAAATATGCAGTGCTGATAAAATACATGTGGTAAACGATCTGTTGCAATACCTATGTATAGCGATACCAAGTTACTTGGATGGTGAGGATAAGATTTTTCGAATAAATTTTTAATGGGAAGCGGAACCTATCTTGAGCTCAATAAGCAAACCTCTAGTGGAAATCGGTGAATATGCACTGAATACCGAACACTGAGTACACAAGTTATTCACAATTTATTCGTTCAGTTACTGTTAATCGTTTAGCAACACACAAAACATTCGATTCTGATAATTTTGCCACTGCTTTGTATCTATTTTAATAATATCACGAAAAACATTTATCCTATCTGCGTACATATGTTAATCGTACTGATTTTAATCAAGTTAAAAAATATAAACATCAAGTTAAAAAAATGTAAATATCAAGTTAAAAATATAAAAAATATAAATAAGTAAATGTTCTCCACTACATGTGCATATAAGCAAGACAAAATGCAAGGGTTTGTTTGTTATTCCTCCATGAGAATATTGACAACAAGATTCACCATGACGTTGGGCATAGAATGCTCTATGAATGATTGAACACGCACACTAGCGTTGATGTGTGTGCTATACAGTATGTGAGCAGTGGCGCCAAATTGAACAGAGATGGAAAATTATTTTTAAATGTGGAATTTTATTTTTCGGTATATATTGCGAAAATCTAGAATTAGAAGTATGTTATTATTTATTTAATCTATGGACAAGGGGCAAGACAGCTTTCTCGTGAGTAACTTGTTCTTTCAAAATTACTCAGGATTCATCAAATTTGCACACTTTATGATTTCTTTCTCCCCCAAGATATAGAGTGATGGGAATGCAAAAAAAAAAAAATGTGTGCGAAAACGAAAAAAACAACTTCACTCATATTTGATCGTAAAACTCACGTTTGCTCAGAATGCATCAGCTTCCATAAACTTGTATAATTTATAACTCGACATAAAGTATTTTGGCAGCACTGGCTAGAATTGGTCGGTGATACCTGGTTACGGTGGTAACCTTGGCAACCAATAACAGAAGTATGTTTACTGTCTAGGAAAACTTTTTACTATGGTATCGTGAGAGGCACTAATTTCAGGCAAAATAGGTCGCAGTATTTGGAAGAGGAATTGGGCCCCGAAGTAGAAGTCTCGGAGTCCGGAAGCGAATGTTCTGTAGGATCATTTTAAGATGCATACTTAGCTGGGGGTGGGGGGGGGGGGATGGGCTGATGATGGCGGGGATGGCTTCAGGTTAATATTAGATGGGGGCTAGCAATAACCTGAGCTCGGGCTGGGAAATCTACACAAGCTCGAACCAAGCTGAAAACAACACATGACAAGCGGTCGAGGATTACTACAACGTTGATATGGTAACCATTCACGACAAAACTTTCTTGTTTTGATTATGCAATTTCACTGTCAAAACCAAGCTTTACAAAAGGTATGAATGTTGAATAGCACAATATGAATCCTGTGAATAAGAGATGCTCATAATAACTCAATGTCACATTGCTCAATGTCTTGCCCCTAGTCTATGGAAAAATAAAATAGTTCAACTTTGAGCGATTTGTAACACTCTCACAAAAAAAGTGATATTGAAGTACCAACAATCAATATGCAACTAGCGATTTGAAGTTGGATCACTGTTGTAGAACCCCTTGGTCCGAAGTGCACCTTGAAGCCAGCACCTAGTTGTACATATTTGCGCCTTTGTTTTGATTTGCTGTGTTATTTTGACAGCATAGCTTCCGCTTCCCTACATTTAATATATTCATATCAAGTGTAGGAGGTAATAATCCACGAGGTGTGAAGGATATTTTCGAAAAAAATAAAAACAAGCTTCAAAATTTGAGAGTGTTTTTGACTTCATCTTAAGGCTCGATTCCATTAAAATAAAGGGACTATTTTATACAGTTCAATTAGTGGTCGGATGATCTGACTGTATTACCGTTTCAGTTGGAAGCCGAATTTATCGAATACTGACAAACGAGTTTACTGTCAATCCATACGTACCTAATGTTGGAAGTAGCGCGTTGTTTAGCGCATCAGCTGCGTAGTACAGTGTACTACTTCCGACATTAGGTATAAAGCACAGAGAACAGACATTGATGTCCATAAACACTTTCTCAAAAAACGTGTGTAAAAGTATATATGGACATCCGGTATTAAAACCAAATCCAGAGAAAAAAAAACAAAAAAATTAAGGTTATGTGCTAGGCAATTTATTGATAAATATTAACATGACAGTTATCGCACAACTGCAGTGCCGCCTACCAGGAGCATAACGACATACATTCGAAATGTCGGTTTAAAGTTTTACACAAGTTGCAGACCGAAGATGAACGTCTGTTCTCTGTGTATAAAGTACAGAACGATAGTAAAATCGATTGTCGCTAGTCGATAAATTCGATTTTCAACTGAAATCACAATATATTAATAAGGAAGCTTTCTTCTTTCAGTTGTAAATATTTTTTTTTTTAAATTGAAACTAAGGGAATAAACTAAAACAAACCCTGAAAAGAAAGCATTAGAAGAGATTTGTATTCTTCTACAGTTTCTGCAGGGTTTGTTTTGGTTTGTCCCTTGAGAAACTTTCAAAAGGTTTCCAACATACTCAACATTTTAAAGGGTGTATTCGATAAAAATGGCACACAGAAAATCTTCTGTAACTTTTGAATCGTATGAGTAAAAAACCTAAAAATTTGAGTAGATCTTACCCATAGTGTATTATTTACATTTGCCAAGTTTCATAGTTATACATTCAGTAGTTCCAGTCATGTCGTCGAAACAAGAAATTGTCCGTGAGAAAATGTTGTGCACTCACAATCAAAATCCAGGGGCGTCCCACCAGTGGATTGCTAAAAGGCTTGGAATTGCAAATACAACTGTGTCTCGTGTAATAAGAACCTTCAAGGAGCGTCTGAGTGTCCAAAGGAAGGAAGGGAGTGGTCGTAAAAGTGGTCCAATGGACAGTAAAATGGCCAGGAAAGTCGTACAACAATTCAAGAACCGTCCAAACATGTCAATTCGGGATGTCGCTAAAAAGTCTAAGGTGTCAGTCGGTTTTGTGCAGAAAACCACGAAGCGTGCTGGGTTACATGTTTACAAAGTGCAAAAAGCCCCAAACCGGAATGAAAAACAAAACATCACTGCGAAAACCCGCGCCCGGAAACTTTACACGAAGCTGCTCACCAAATCCGGTTGCATCGTGATGGATGACGAAACATACGTCAAGGCCGACTTCCGTCAACTTCCTGGGCAAGAATATTTCGTTGCCAAGTCGAAGTTCGATGTTCCGGAGGATGTTCGAAAGAAGAAACTATCGAAATTTGCAAAGAAGTTTCTAATCTGGCAGACGATTTGCGGATGTGGTGGAATAAGTGCTCCCTTCATCATTTCCGGAACAATAAACGGTGCGATTTACATGGAAGAGTGCCTTAAGAAGCGTCTCTTGCCATTCATTAAGAAGCACAAAGGATCAACTCTGTTTTGGCCTGATCTAGCATCCTGCCACTACGCTCAAAACGTATTGGAGTGGTATCGCGCCATCGGAGTCAATTTTGTGCCAAAGGATATGAACCCACCAAATTCACTGGAACTTCGTCCAATTGAAAAATTCTGGGCAATTATGAAAACGGAACTTCGCAAACATCCCAAAACTATAAAAACAGAGCTAGAATTGAAGAAAATTTGGGTAAAAACAACAAAAAACACTGGGAAAATCGGTTGTACAAAATTTGATGGGTGGAGTGAAAAGGAAGGTGCGGGCATTCGGGATGGGAGACGAAATTGAATAAAACAAATGTTGTAAATCAAAACTCATTAGTAGTTCTTCATTCCCTGAAAATTTCAAGAAAATCCGATAATCAGTTTAATTTTGATGAGTATATATGTGTGTGCCATTTTTATCGAATACACCCTTTAGTAACATAAACTTGGGTTTGACTGAAAAAATACACCCGAAAACAGTATATAGGGACAAGGTTGCGGCTTATCATTTTTGACTTATCCATATTCATTTGCCGATAGCTCTTCTCAGAAGCTCAATTTCAAAATATAATGTATGATGAACTTATGGTGCATGAGTAGACCTACAACTTGGTCTAACAATACATAGCTCTATCTCTTATATCCGAGGAATAAGAGCGTATATTCGCAGTGATCTTCGCGATGATATTCGCGGTGAAGATCATGCGATTATCATCGTGAAGATCACTGTGAATATACGCTCTCATGTCGAAGATATAGGAGTTAGAGCAATGTACTGTTAGACAAAGTTGTAGGTCTACTCATGCACTACAAGTTCATCATACATCATATTATCAAATCGACCCTCTGAAAGGAGATATTGGCAAATGAATATGCCTGAGTCAAAAATGATAAGCCGCAACCCTGTATAGGGAAGCGGAACCTATGCTCATCATAGTACGTATATTCATCACATTCTGCAGCCATCCAACTTCAAACGTAAAAAGATGTTTAATTTCTCCAATAAATGGACGCAGTAACCAAAAATATATAATCCTGGCAAATAAAATTAGGTCTTGGAAATAATTAAAAGCTACAAAACGTTTCGAAGACATAAATTTCGTTAAAAATAATAAACAGTCAGATTTTCAACACAATTTCTTACCTTTGCACTACAAATTCGTCGTATTGATCTGACCGCACGAGGGAATATACTCGAGCCAGACAACAAGTTTTCTCTTTAATTGCACTATATCCTCACACATTTTCATTGCGTAATTGCACAAACCATAAAAATCACACTTCACTTATTACACTAGCCACACAAGAATCTACAAATACGTGATAAAATACTAGAAAACAATGCGATTAATTTGCACAATAATATAAATACGCTTGCACGTACTCTGAACCGTGTTAACAATCGACGTCATCGCTTGATGTTGCACTGCTCACATACTGTATAGCATACACATCAAAGCTAGTGTGCGTGTTCAATCATTCATAGAGCATTCTATGCCCAACGTTATGGTGAGTCTTGTTGTCAATATTCTCATGGAAGAATAACAAACAAACCCTTTCATTTTGTCTTGGTTATATGCATGCTACCCAACACACGTGAAGTGCTGTCAAATGATCTACTTCGTTTTTGGGTGTAGTAGTGAAGAGCGTTAACTTGTTTGTATTTTTTCTTGATTAAAATCAGTACGATTAATTCTAGAAGAACGATTCTAGAAGGTCACTGAATAGCTTCTCCAAATTTGCTTGAACAAGCTCGTAATTCAACACCGATGTTTGTTGGGATATGTACACAGATGGGATTAATGTTTTTCGGTGATATTATTAATATAAGTACATAGGCAGTGGCAACTTTTCCGTGATTAAAAGCTGGTTTACAGTTCGGGAAAAGCATCACGGGATTTGGGCCCTGTGTGTTTTAAATGGAGCCTGGGATTTGAATTCCCGTGGCGGGAATTAAGTTTACACAAAAATTACAGTTTTCCTGAAGTGTAAACCCATTCACGGGATTTACTCCGAAATAAAGTTCATCTCTACTCACTTCTTCTTTTGCGGAAACAAATCATTCCGATTTGTTTCCGGGCGGATTTTGAAAGTTTGAACTCGAAACAGAAAAAAGTGATAAAGTGTCAGAAAGAAAGCCGATTT